>JBBPJN010000023.1:0-40425 GCA_038088755.1 Boletus aff. separans
TGCACCGACAGTGATGTGAAGGCTGCGGACCTTTGGTTCCTTGATATTTGTGATCTATCTCTTGGATGCGGTGCACCGTAGTTGATTTGTCTGTGTAACTCTGCAAATTTTGTGATCGTATCCCAATGCCGCCATACGTGCCCAAGGATACCTTTGCTCTCCTCGCAAAGATACCAAAGATACCCGCACGCCGAGAGGACATCACAGAATTATACGGACGCCTCAAAGTCCTTTTAAACCGTTCACCAGGCGCCAAACTGCTTTCCATCCTCAAGTATGCCGCTTGCATCGTGCTCCTTGTCAATGCTGGGTCTCTGCCGTTCGTATGGCACAGTGAGTCTCACCCCAATCCTTTTTCCTTCCTTTGCTCGGTAGTTGGTCCCCGCACGACATATAGCGGACACCTCGCTCAACACGTGCATTTCTGTAGTTCGAGTATTCTGGCCCATACTGGCGGCTAGAGTAGATTACTGGGCACTCCGATCGAAGCTCGTATTCGCGTCCAAGAAGGAACGAACGCGTGCGCTCATCACATGGGCTGAACACCTCTCGCCTGTGGGCGCCAATCCATTCGAACTCACCACGGTGTACAGACGGTGGGCAAGTGCGTCTTCCAAGTCGATAAGAATGCATTTCTTTTACTCATGGTTTCCCTAGCCATCGACGATATTGACGTGTTTGGGATGCACCTCAGCAACTCGAGTTACGCCAAGGCATGTCTCTCGTCTTGTTGCCCAGCACGAATTAACTAACCCTACAATAGGCACTCGATTCAACGCGTTCAAAGGCGGCCGTCAAGTATTTTCCCGCCTGGGGTCGTAGCGGAGGGCAAATCGCCCTTGGTGGTAAGTTCACACCTCGCACCTGCGCGCCAGACAAGCCCGACTGACGACTTGGACTCCCCTTTGCTTTCCCAGCAACCCATTATCATTTCCTTCGCGAAATTCCTCCGTTAGTTAGGTACGAAGTTCGACTTACGATCGGATCTTGGGATCATAAATGGGTAAGTTCTTCGATGTTCCAAGCTCTGGTAGCATCAGAATTGGTATCGTCTCGAATGCGTTGACTGCTCACTTGTTTTGTAGCTGTATCTCGTGGCGCGCTATGTCACACAGCCCCGCCGTCGACGCGTCACTCATCGCTTGCTCCAATCTAGCACCCCACCCACCTCCGACGAGAGCCCGGACCAAAATGGGTCTGCCGACGTCGAACAGGCCGTCGCCGCTATCATTCAAGACAATAATGATAATAATGGAACCGGGAGTGTGCGCCGAGCCCCGATTGTTGAACCAGATGGAGCGATCCTGCATTGCGTCGCCGTGTCCCAGATTTGTTTCAAATGGGATCGCCTCACTGTCCCGCCTGCGGTCGCCCTCGCATCGGAAGGATTCACAAAGCCGTGTGGTGATAGTGACCACGTCAACAGCGCGACTATGCGTGCGGGCGTGCTGTATTCACATACCAATCCCCCGCCCAATTGGATCAAATCCCAATCGCTTCGGGTTCCTCCTCACGGAAGCATGGACAACTTCCGTGTTTTCCTCCGGGGCAAATGGCGTGATGTGCCCGAGGGCGAACGATGGTGGGAGGATGCCCTTGGAGGATCGATTGAAACGAGGCGGCAAGCGAACTTGGAGATTCTAGAATCGCTCAAGGAGGGCTTGGAGCGTACTCGAACGTTGCACGAAAAGCGATGACGACAGATCTTTCTTGGTCATTTGGGGAGACGCGTATGTATGCAAGTAGATTCCCAGACAGATTGCTCGTACCATTACTCACACGCAATAGAACTTGGGCGTTGCACATTATAGGGATGTTTGGAGATCCCCTGCCCTTCAAGTATAAAGCAACACGGAGGTCGACCAGCTCCAGACTAGCCTGGCACACTGACTTGCCCTGGCAGCCAACTGCTGGCTTGTCCTGAATAAGCCAAAGGGGGGGCTGCCTGATGCCAGCAGTAACTGGTGGCGAACTGAATTTGGTCGACAATGAATTATTAGAAGCTAGACTGCATGTCTATAAATATCGTTTACAGTAACCTTGTCTGCCATCAGCTGAGAGTTGTCCAACCTTATCCGAGCTTGCCCAAGTGCGATAACACAATGACACGTAAGTCGAGAATCTTTGGTTTTTGATATCTAAGCATCCGAAAAGCCTCTGGTCCCAGCGACACAGACGGTTCGGAGTTCGACGAGGCAGTACAAAAACTTTGACCCTCGACAGGCGAATCGTCGACCGAGCCGAGATCAGACCTCCAATGCCACCATACATACCCAACATACCCAAGGATGCCGTTGCTCTCCTCGCAAAGATACCTGCTATACCTGCTATACCCGCGCGCCAGGAAGACCTCGCGAAATTATACGGACGCCTCAAGATCCTTTTAGACCGCTCACAACGCGCTAAATTGCCTTCTATCTTCAAGTATGCCGCATACATCGTGCTTCTTGTCAATGCCGGGTCTTTGCCGTTCGTATGGCACAGTAAGTCTCTTTGTTGGTCTCGGACAATGGGGCGGACACCCGGCTCAATACCTGGTTTTCTCAAAAGTTCGGGTGTTCCGGCCCTTGTGCGCGAATAAACTACGGTCCTGGGCACTCCAATGTAGGCTCTTATTCGCCTCCAAGATGGAACGAACACACGCGTTCAACGCATGGGCTGAAAACCACTCGCCTGTTGGCGCCAATCCATTCGAAATAGATGCAGTGTACAGGCGGTGGGCAAGTATGTTCAACAAGTCAATGAAAATGTATCTCTATGCGAACTCATGCCACTCGACGCTTTCTCCAGCCATTGACGACATCGACGCGTTCGGGTTGCATCTCAGCAACTCGAGTTATGCTAAGGCACGTCTCTTTGTTGTGTTCCCCAGTACGAACTCCTAGTAATCAGTCATGCATGTAGGCATTCGATTCAGGGCGTGGAAAAGCGATGATAAAGTGGTTCCCCACCTGGTTTCGTAGCGGCGGACAGACGCCACTCGGTGGTAGGTTTGCACCACTAGCCAGGATAAATTTGACTCACGAGCTCGGCGCTCGTTCGCCTTCCCAGCAACCCATTATCATTTCGTTCGCGAAATTGAGCCATTGGCCAGATACGAAGTTCGGCTGACTATCGGCTCCTGGGACCATAAATGGGTAAGTTGGTCGATGCCTCCAAGCCCTGATCGTATCGTCATCAGGATCGTCTTCGGAGCGCTGACAGACTACTTTCTGTATAGATATATGTTATAGCGCGTTACGTTACACTCCCCAGCTGTCGACAGACCACCGATCGTTCGTCAGACACCAGCACTCCGCCTACCCCCACCGACACCCTCACACCCACCCAAGGTGGGTCTGCCGACGTCGAGCACGCCGTCGCCCCCATCATCCACTCAAATAACAAGGGGACTAGAAGGAACAGCCGAGTACCGATTGTCGAACCGGATGGAGCGATCTTGCATTGCGTCGCCGTGTGCCAGAGCTGTTTCAAACATGGTCGCATCACCGTCCCACCTGCTGTCGTCATCGCATCGGAAGGCTTCACGAAGCCGTATAGTGACGTCGACAGCGTCGACAGTGTGACCATGGGTGCGGGCGGGCGGTCATACTCGCACACCAACCCCCCGCCGAACTGGATCAAGTCCCAATCCATTCGAGTTCCCCCTCAGGGAAGTATGGACGACTTTCGTGCTTTCCTCATGGGCAATTGGCGTGATGCACCCCCGGGCGAGCGGTGGTGGGAAGATGCCCTTGGGGGACCGGTCGAAACGAAGAGGCAGGCAAATTTGAAGATATTAGATTTGCTGAAGGTAGGCTTGGAGCAGACTCGGACGATAAATTGAAAGGGATGACGTATGATTTAATTTGGACTACTCCAACTGTCGTAACTTTGTTTGTTTCGAGCGTTTGAACCTACCTAATGATACGATTCTGTACACCAAATTTCTTGGTAACCCTGACTAGCCCGCATGTAGTATTATACAACAATGGGTGGATTTGGAATAGTACAATGTCACTGTTGGTGCCAAAGAACGGGGACATCGAATGGAACCGACACTGGATGGGTATAGATAACGATCATCAACGTCGACAAAGAAAGAAATTTTTGAATGAATGGATGGCCTCCAGAGGAGGCAAAGTTGGTGTTAAGCGGTATATGTGTCCATGTCAGTAAGCGGTAAGCGCCCTGTGCGGCGATAACTCGGATCAGGATAGGGCGTGACGTCTTCCATTCCCTTCTCCTCATGGCCGTTTTGATCTCGTCCGTCATGTCTTTAGGTCATCAATGACGCTCGATGGTCCAGAGCCGCCCAACCCAAGCTCGATCACATTGACGTCGCCGCCGCCTTGGTGCCTAGCCCCGCTACCTGCGACGACGGTACTCGACGACGCATTCCGGCTCGCATTCGGATGACCGTCCCCATCTACGCCAAGCTCACACGCGACGCGGGCAGCCCGAGAGCTAACACTGAGCCTCATAACGCCGTTCGAATGGGCTTCGTCCTCGTCCCCGCTAAAAGTGTTTCCATATTTCCATGCATTACCACGAGCGATCCAGAGTATGATCAACAACGGTGCGATGACCTGTGAGGTACGTTTGTCAAAATCAGATCCATAGCATTCCTGCGGGATCGACCGATGACTGCTCTTGTGGTGGCTTACCTGAATGTGGCTCATCGTCGCCAAGATGACCATCTGTCCTGGACCTTGTTGGACACTCAGAATCAGAAACACCAGCGACCATACACCATAAAGTGCCGCCGATTCGATCAATATCGTCGCAATACTCATGTAGGGGGACTCCACTCTTGGACCTAACACCGCGGAGCGCCAGCGAATGCGTGCAACGGAATAGGAGATAGATACGTACGTAACGTGAGGCCGAAGTAACAAAGAACAACTTCACGTTAGCTGATCCAGTCCCAACTTTGTTCAAATGATATTCTTACCGAACACGCGTTCCAACTGAACCTTGTGCCAGTATAGTCGTGCAGCAATCAACACCGTTGCAAAGACATTCAGAGAGAACGAGAGTCCATAATAAGCGAGCAGCATGTTCTCTGAGAGGTAGAATATCTTGTCCAAGCGGACCTCCCCATGCAAAACAAGGGCACTTAATACTGCAGCGAATGCGTGTTAGCTTGAGACGGATTCCAGACCACCTATACATTGTCGACTCACCAATGACGCCGACATACATCGCACATGGCAAAGGAATGATCCATCTCGCATACGGGATATTATAATAGAATACGATAAACCTGCAAAGCTGCAGACGACAACATCAGCTTTTCCTGGCATGTACAGCAGAATCGGCACTGACAATTAGGGCATCCGTCATCCAAAGTATCATCAGAGCAGCGACGTCAGTCATGATCATGACACGCTGACCAGTCATGAACATGATGTAATATTGATGGGGACCTCCGGGATACAACCGATTGTCGACATAGGCCACGATCGCGTCCTGAGAATTGCCAGCGGTATACAGTGTCGCCAAGACGAACAAGACGGTTATGTAGACGAGGTAAAAGAGGGTCTTCCGCCATTCCGTCCGAGATCTCAAGAGCGAGTTTGAATGCGACCCGGATCGTAGATTGCGCCGAAACAGCTTCTTGAGCAGGAAATGGGTAGTCATACAGTAGATGATGGTCATGATCCCATAGGTAAACCCAAGGAGTGTCGTCGCCGCTATTAAATCGATGCGATCATTGAGGAGACTGGTGCTAGGCTCACTGTTCCCTGCATCGGTTGAGTTCGCAGACGCCACATCAAGCATCGTGGTCAATCGTCGCTGCTACAAGGAACCACGAGGACCGAGCGTAGTACAGGGAAGTGAGGCTTGGCTCCGAAGTGCAGCGGGCGAGATGGTCGAGATGAAAGCAAACTTAGCCCGCCCATTATGAGTGTGCTCTTAATGACCGTGCGCAAGGAACCATACCTTATAATTTTTCAATACGGAGGTAACAAAGTACCAAGGGTTGATGACACAAGGAGAATTCACCGTGGGATTGCTTGATACGACCAAACCCTGATAGATTTGCAAATTTTATGACATGCAGTCAGGGTCACGAGGATGGATATTGCGGTGGCTGAAACATAAGGCCATCTGTCGAGCTGCCACGCGATGTCATATTCTTGACAACGCTCTTGCACGATTCCTAAACACTGATTAGCTTGGGGTGATCCCCTTCTTTCGGTACCGGGCAGTCCATGCCATATAGGAATGACTGGGACATGTTTCGACCAACTTCGCTTTGACAGACGACGGTCCAAACTCGGGAGGTCTGGTCAGGACAGCGATTGGGAGACGTCGGGTGGCCCAGAGACTATCCAGTTCGCCACAGAAAGGAGAACGATGAGTTTGTCATTTCCAACTCTGACAGAAAATCGGGCGAGTTCGTATCCCCTTACGGTAACATAGGAGCAGTAGAATCTTGTAAAATCCAAGCGAGGCTTTGCTGTCATTGGCCTGTCGTTGAAGCAATGGAGAATGACAAATTAGTAGCACCCCTGGTTGAAAAGAGATCCGTAATTACAGATTGAAGTACTGCGGTGCTAGAAGCGGCGAGTGGACAAAAAGGACATTGATGGAGAGAAACGTCATGCTTTACTTTCAGCTTAACAACGACAAGGAAAGTAATTGTTAACGTTAACATACAGCAAGAACGTGGAGCCGAGTGACTGAAATAGCATCAAGTGATGAACCGAGGACATTAGACATGAGAAATGAGTGTGTGAGCGACTATTGATGTGGCACTCGGCGGGGGATGCCTTGGTTTGAAAATTGCTGGCACGTTTCAGTAGTGAGCATTATGTAATACGCAGTGTATCAGAAATATTCATCAAAATGGGCACACTCACCAGCATCCCGAACGTCGTTCACCCATGTGGAGCCCATCGAATTGGATCATTTCAGAATATCCGCGCCGAACAGAATAGAGGATAGTCATACAGCGTTCCGTGAGACACAAGCAAGAGATACAGTCCGTCTTTTCAGTAAAACATTAAGAGGGTGGAAGTGGGAACGAACAGGACACTCACGTCCACCCTTTGACATGCGTCCCAAACGCTCAACAGCATTGTATCTTGGTCACTTCTTTGAAAAGGAGTCCGAAAGAAGAAGCATACGAGAAGGTCAGCAGAGACCGAAGTACTATTGCTGCGAGTTCCGAGCCGGGACGGACAGACCTCGCTAGCATGATAGATTCAGCAACACGATGACCTCGATGGATCAACTCGCCGGATCAAGTATAGCCACGACTCTGACTCCAAGAGGCGTTGGCGCACCTGTTCCGATCTAGTGACGCCAACCACGGCCATGGTACTTACTATCACGTTAGTCACTCCAGGAGAAAGCGTCTCCCATAGAATGCAGAACCCCCGAAGCAGTGGTCGCGAGTCCAAGACCAGACATTTGGGCGACGTGCTGCAGGCGCACCAAAGCACCACTGGTGACAGACGATGTTCCTCCGGGCGAGGACACTCACAAGTAGGAACTCTAAGGCCATGTGCGGGAACGAGTGCGAAAAGCTTCTGCTTTGCGTCGCCAAAGTGGTGGTGATCTACTCAGCACAAACAAACGACTCGGCGCCACCTCAAGCGGGCCGCGCGGTCCGAGACATCTCTACTACCCATTCTCACCATTCCATCTGATTCTCCACGATGAACACCACCTTCCCAACCGTGTCCATCGACGTGGTATGTCCCTCCAGATACCTAGTTCTCAGACGCTCTGATCTTCCCATCCCATCCATTGTCATCTCCCGCGCTCAGATCCTCGAACGACAAACTGCCAAAGAAGTCCTCCATGCCATCCTTCACGCCATCCTCTTCCATCGTCTCTTTGGGACAGTCAAACCCCAGACGTTTGACGTACTTGACGTGACCATGGTCAGCGTTTCAGCCCCCCGAGTTCCTGTCAAATCCAATGTTACCCGTCCCTTCCTTGAGCTCTTCTCTGGTTCGAGCGGACTTGATGACTGACGTCGACATTTTGCTTCTCGGTTCGCATCGCACGCAAAACGATGGCAACACAGCCGGGCGTCGCAGATCCCGAAATGGAACAACTCGTCAACGAGAAAGTAGACGTGTTTTGGAAAGGGATCGAGAGTGGATCGAGCAAACGCGGACAGGTACTGTATCGCATGTTTTCGTTGACCCTCGAGAGCCGTGCATTGATCAACGGTTTACTCCGGTCCCTCGTTGTCAACTCTTTTGCGCACGACGATGTCAAATATAGATCCTCGTCACCTTTTCGGAAAAGAAACCAAAAAAGTCGTGGTTCCAAGTGTATGTCGGAGAAGAGGACGTGCCATGGGAGCAATGGTCCGTTGCACCCTTCATCCCTTCGTTCGATCTTCAATTGACGCCACGATATTCCCCCCCTCCTTGCTACCCAACAGGATCGTCAATGCAGAACTTCGACAGCCAAAATCAGATCGAGGTATATACATCCATGTATTCATCCCATTTTATCCATGCTTACACGTCGTACCTCCCCGGACGTTTATCGACTCTATCACCTGCGCGACACGCAGACCGTCACGAATTTAGCGCTACCCTCGCCACCACCCTCACCAAAGCCCTCCAGGTCATGCTCACTCATACCTCATCTGAAAAGGGTCGTACAGCTGTTCCGCTCATCACCAATGCTACTGGCATCTCGCCATTTCCCATTCGGATCACGGTTAAAGTAGACGGGGTCGAGATTGGGTGAGAGCTGTACGATCATCGAGTGTTGGCATCTGTTCCATCGAATGAGTACCCTTCTTGCACAATGCAGCGAATCCTCCAGCACCACGGACACACTCCACGCTTCCATTGCTTGTGCACATGATGATACAGTAGAGTCCATTGAATGCGAAGAACTATGGCTACATGCATAACGATGACTAGTACGGTAAAGGATTGCCCCAATCGAATGTCGTCTACCGCTACATCTATGTATCTATTCTGTTCAACGTCCCATTCACCAAAGTCGCGCACGATGCGTCCCAAAATCGTCCACAGCTGCCTGGTACACCGCATTAAACGCTTCTTGTTTACGTATCCGATTCTCCTTACCAGCGCGCTTGAATAATTCTGTGAAATCACGTCCTCAACCATTCGTTCAAGCCGCCAGCGAAAACACGTACCGAGGAAACGTTCGCCAACCCATAATCGCAACGGTGCGTTCCCAACGCCGTCTTTAGTTTGCATCTCGTCAGACGATGGCGCGGTCCCTTCCAGCACTTCCTGTTTCTTTGGATTGGCACCCATGCCCGCACCAAGCGTCTCACACACGGCGAGGACCTCCATTGCATGCGCCGGTGCAGTATACACGTACTGCGCGCCAACGACGGCCAATACCAGTGCACGCAAATGATTGTCTGCCGCGGTACTGAGCAGTTCGAGCGCATGCTTCAACAGCGATTTGGACCGAATGATGTGCGGACGCGCCATCGCAGCAGAAATGAGCTCCCCGAGAGCGGTTAACGGGGCGGAGGCCCCGGACGAACACCTGGAAAGCGCATCCTTGACGAGAGATATGGTAGAGGCATCAAGTTGTAAATTAGATTGTTCAGGAGGAATGAAGGGAGGTGGTGGCGATTGCACAGCAGAGAGCCCGATACGGAGAAGGGCTTCGCCGGCACGGGCAGCTGCAGCTACGAACCCTCCTCCGAGTGCCAGACTCGACCCAATAGGACCAGCGCCGTCGAGGTGGGCTGCGACACGATAGGAGGTTCCCGCACGCTCCGTATCGCCTAGAGCATGTGCAAGGTGTGCATGAAGAAGTGCAAGGCGAGCAGCATAGACAGGGAAGACATCATGTGTGCGAGTATGGGCGATTACTGTCGCGAGGTGCTAACAAAATCATTTGGAATGAATGCAGTAGAAATAGGATAAACTCACGCTCTCCGCAGCTTCGAAGTCGCTTCTTTGTATTGACACCTAGGCATTGCAGGCGGTAAAAAAGAACATCCGTCACAACGGTGAAATTTGCTCACGGTGACAAGTTCGCATAGCAAGTCTGCCTCGATTCTGAGGACGTGTTGTTCAACAGCGGTTACATCGCCATAAGATGCCCACAGTGGAACTAGACGAATATCAACATTTGAGTCGCCCGTAATATAAGAAAACGGTCAAAAATCACCATTGATCCTGACAGAACCTTCTTTGCCTAGACGACCTTCCCTACACTGCACCACACCGCACTCTGCAAACACCCGTTTCTTGGGACGGCGAGACACTGGATCCCGTTTCGCAACAGCAGAGACAAGAAAAGTGAGCAGATATAGAATGTGCGGGTGAGTTGTTTGCAGAAAGATGGAATCGTGTCCCGGAAGGGGGATCTGGCGGTAAAATCAGCGTGGGTAATCAGGGAGACGAAGACAAGGCGTACTTCCACTAAGCCATCTGAATTAGCGCCACCAACCAGCGCTCCACCATCCATGAGAGCATGTAAAGCGGCCAAGCGAGTGTCAGCAGCGCGCGCACGGCCTGCATGTGTATGAAAAATAACGCCTAAGATGAGAAGATGCGCAGTGAGCGCAAGCGTAAGGGCGTCAGTAGCCTTTGGACCAGGAATGAACAAATCTTGTGGGGGAGAGGGAGTAATGGTAGGGTCGCCATTTGTTTGTGACTGGGATTGAGAGGAAGCATTAATATGCACATCCTGCGCCGTTATTGAGTATGATCTCATCAAGGTTTCTGCAGTGTCTTGTTTTGCCTTTTCGCCGACCTTTCCTTTCACTAGTTTCTCCTCTGTCGTGTGGAAAACAAGTTGCATGGCTTTTTCTGCAATCGAAAGCGCATCACCAACCAGATCCCACAGGCCAGTGCCAACTAAGACCCTAACACGTAGGACTGCCGCGAGATCTTCGATGGCTGGGTGTCTGTTTTGGGTGGCGAGACTAGACAATGTCGTGATAGCTGAAAGGGCGGCCTGCAATTCGGGGGCTGGGGGGGTAGTAGAATTCGACGCGCCTTGCGCAACGGGTGGCGCCGATGTCAAGTGCGTGATGAGGGCCAAGTGGGCAATGTAGACAACAGAAGGGGGATCAGAGGACATGAATGATGCTATGAGCCTTCGCAGTAATGCACGCGCATATTTCGTGTTGTTACTTTGAAATGCAAACTGTGCATTGAGGAGTGACAGGTGGTGGCGGAGCGGACGAAGAGAAGGATGCTGAAAAGTAACCGTCAACGAACCTATCAGGAAGAACCAAAACCTGGCTATATGTGCAATTCTCGCACCTTTTGCGCTATGAGGAACTGTAAAGATCATCTCAACTTTACGCAAGGGAAAAAACGAAATTCAACATACCCCCTTTCCGATCGCTTTCTCAACCTTGCAGAATAGAGCGCATGAGCACGGAGATCATTCATTCGATCGAGGACTTACTTCGGCTTCTATTCCAATTGCCCAAGCGTGCTCCCCAGTAGTAGTGAAACCGCTGTTGATCACTCTGAGTCCCACTTCAGCTAAACCGGTCCAAGCCCGACACTCCACGTCTGGGGTAAGTGTCTTTAGTTCAAGACACGTCCTGAGCGCCCTTAGCGATAAAAAGAGCGACAACGGGTAGCGTTCGTGACTGGGTGGAACGGCCAACAGCGCTGGGAGCGCGAGGAGGAGCACTGGAGGAGGTAGGGGTCGAAAAGTCGATAGAAGTTGCGGCGACGTCAAAGATGAGGGAAGAAGCAGTGTTTCGTCTGCGCTGTCTGCGATATGGTCCGTGCGCTGCCGTTTCTGTGGACGAGGGTCGAAACCGTCCATCATGATGAGCGTAAAGAGGTGGGAGATCGTGACATTCAATGGCGCGTGTCACGCGTAAATGGGCCTGTGACACATCGCGTCAGGTCAAACGCGCGTTCCAACGCATTACATGGCACTCGGTTTTGAGAATGGTAAGGAGTGTTCAAGCGTTCATATTTTCTAGATTTCAGATGATCACTGGCCTGGTACTACTGTTGATTTAGTGTGTACACAGGCGGTCGGCACATCCGCGTTGATCCTATATGCGGGACTCAGTCTGCGAACGTCGAGGCCCAGTGGTATTTGAGGTCAGCCACTTTAAAATTAGACTCACAATCCCACCTGTGGGTGGCTTGGGACAGGAGTAAGGCTGACATCCGGTCGGCTACCCGATTATACAGACGCCAGTCTTCGTCGGAGAAAAGGACAAGTCTATCGGTCTCTTCCCACACATAGAGCGTCGTGGGTATTGTAGCTTGGCAAGGGAATTCGTGCTCCTTGGCGTGACATTGCCAAAACTCAGCTTTGGGCTAGCAGTGCGGGTATGTGGAGTCGTGGATCGTTCCGTTCAACGCATGTATATTGGTAAATGTTAGACGGCCATTCCGTGCTTACACCCAACCAGTCCAGTGACAGCTTGACTGCTAGGTCCACGGTCCAGCCCCAGATAACGAAGCTGGGATGCACTCGAAACTCAGAGAGATAATTTATCAGATGGGTTCCTCACTCATAATCGCACTTTGCCACGAATACTAGATCACATTGATGCCTCGATTACTATTGTTTCGCGGAATCCAAATGATGATGACCCAAAGGCGAACGTGTAGCCCCATCCGTAACGATCAAAAGAGAAAGATACAGCAAGAAGGATTATGGATTTCAAGAAAGCAGCTAAAACTACGTACATAAATTAGGTCAAGTACAATGGTCCGTCTGGGGTAATAGATCAGCAAAGCGATATGTTCTGGTCAACAGAATAGACCATCTATCGGTATATATCAAGCTTGGATGTGGACATCAGCGTGGTTTACAGAGGTCGATTCTGTCCTAGGGCATCCAAGGCGGAATTTGCCCGCACATGCAGAAGATTCTGTGGTGTCATGTCAAAGGTAAAATTGATCGCGATCAATCGAGAGAACGTACCTCGAGACTATATTTGCTCTTGCGTCCAGCAGCGTTGACTTCGAGTGGTTTCCCACTCAACAACATGTCAAACTGGACTTTGGCACCCCCTTTGTCGCCAGAACGTGCCAGGAGCCGCCCGTACTCGAAATCTGCTTACGCCTCAGTCTATCTAACGACATGGATACGGAAGAGACGAAAATGTGACCCACGGGCGTAGTAAACAATGTAATGATCTAGCTCGATTTGGGGTCCGTATTTGAACACTTCTTCAAATGCAGTTTTGGCCTTTCGCTGAGCTAGCTCAACAGGAACGGACACTTTTTCGCCTGCGTCCAGTTCGGCGTCGGGATCCTGAAGATAGAACGCATTAGTTCGGGCTACAGTTGCAAAGCTGATATAGTCGACGTTCGCCAACATAAGTGGACATACTGGATAGGCTACGAAGCGCCAGCAAACACCCTCCAAAAATCGCACCAAACACAGATCATCCCAGTATCCTTCCCTTCCTTCCATCTTGGAATTCGCTTTTCTGTCGTTCTTCTCAACCTTCTTGCTGCTTGCTCCATTCAAGTTCGCGTCTCCATTGACACCATTCATCTGCAGCACACATAGTTCTTCAAGTGCTTGATGAACACGGGGGATCATGCGCTCGAGCACGACCTGACGGGGAGCGTGAGCAATGGCAGAAAATACGTAAGCAAGTTCAAGTGCCGGCAGGATGAGCTTGTTCTTTTGAGCTAAATACTTGCGCGCCTTGCGAGCAGCGAATTTCTGTGGATGGAAATCATTGACGTATGATCAAAACACAAAAGGTCAGCGAACGGCTATGAGTGAAAAATGGCCTCATATCCTACCTCAAGAGGTATACTCTTCCCGGCGATACGCTGCCTAAGTCCTGACACTTTCTCCATCAGTTTTGCAGCGCCAACATGGTCACCGACCGTCGCAAGACAAGCCGCTTCTCCATACGCGTAGGTCGCTTTAGACCACTATTCGCAGGGTCCGTTGAGCCCACATGCACCCAAGTACTAAAGATTGGACTTGCCGTAGCTTCGTCACGCAGGCGGTTCCACCAATTTTTGCTAGCATCGACGTTCCATAATGCTAAGTTGGCAACAGCGCTTTCCCACCAGCTGATGTGGTGCATGTTACGATATTGACTTTGCGCTTGTGCTGCTCGAGCATAGAATTCGAGAGCCCGCTGAGGTTGCGAACACACAAGCGCAAGACGACCAGCGCCAAAGAGGAAGAACACACCTAGAACCGAGTTAGCAAATTTGAAAAGGTATGTGAAAGCACTGGATGCACCGTTGGGGTATCTCTCCAAATTCCATTTTACAATTCTCCGAGCCATGGTCACATCGATACCTTCGAAGGTATACGACGATAATACAAGGTGGAATATGAGCAAGGTCATGTCACAAATAGCACGACGGACACCCTCAGACTCTGAGTGATTCGTGAGTCTCGCCCACATGATGGCACCGGAATCAAGCGAACTTATGGCCTACCTTGAGAGGCAACACTTCTCTCACCTTTAGCGTCCCAACCACCTGCTCGATACAGCATCCTCAAGCCCTCCCTGCGGTCGCCTCGATAGCCAAATAATTCAACTATCGTCAAGAGACGCCCAGGCATCAAGGACAGAATGAGATGAGACAAACCGACTCCTAGATACACCCCTGAACGAAAGTGTATGTCGATAGATGGGTCCTCGAGGGAGCCATCCAATGCGTTATCGTTCAAATGAGCAGCAGCATACGCGGCGTCAGCAGCTTCAAGGTATTTCCCAAGTTGTCGATAAATTGAAAATGTGGTACGCATGTTCAAACTGCAAACCAAGGCACCAGGTAGATTTGACACCTGACTCACTTCCTACTTGAAGCAAGGGAATACTCACACTTCCTTGATGAATGCCAGCCAATCCCCGGAGTACACGATACCAAGCAAGCTCTACCGGTGGCCACATGAATGCCTGTGTAGGTAGGATGAAGCACACGTTTACCTTTTCGTACAGGCTTTCAGCATACACGAGCTCTGCGTGTCTCTCAACTGATGTCATTTGTGCGATCCATTCTGTACCTGAATTGCTCAGCCCGGGAACGATATAACCTGCGAGTCGGCCTGCCAAGGATGGTGCGGGTTTGCGGTGGGCGGAGGCGATGGTATTACCATGTCTTGTATGATTTATAGCTGAAAGTAGGTCCTGACCGCAATTTACACGTTACCGCCCATAGTACGCCAGGCTGATGCCTACGCACCTTGTCTTCGAACGACATAAGACCCTTGACACACTGAATGAGCCCATAACCTGTCGCAAAATACAATCTCTCTCTGGAAAATTTTCTCAGCTATATGGGTCAACGATCTGTTGTAGCGACACACTTGTTCGGGTCGACACGATGGCAATACTCTTCAGACTCGAGCATGCGGGAGTGAAGGAACTCGTGGAGTGCCCAGTGAACTCCGGGGATGTCGTCCAAGGCATCCTTGGGGTCGTACGTCTTTGGAACAGATGGCGGTGGACGGTTCATGGTTGTTGGGGAAGAACAACCCGCTGTGGATACTGAGTGCGGTGATGCGTGTGTCATCCGAATGCTTCGGAATGTTTCCAGGTTGCCGTCTGTAGTTTGGCGCCCGCGTTATTGAGTTGGCGAGCGCACGACTTGAGAGCGATAACAAGCAGGTTTATGAACTTGAAGGGGGGTGGTCTTGGAGCTCGCGACGCGATCGGAGTATGTCCATTCACATTGACAAGTTTAACATCGTCGTGATGATGGCCGGCCTCCTCCTCGTCATCGCCGCTTATGGCAGTTTGGAAACAGGCGGTCTCTGTGAGCTTCTTCCAACCAGCATGGCACGCCTCGCTGCGTCCAAGCAGGTCATAACTAGTCCATATCATGTTTCGCGATCAATTGGGAGGTGTACTTGATGTTCGTAAGTCTTTTCCCTAATCATTTGGCGCCACTGTAACCTAGCCTAGTGACCATAGCCAACACTACCCGCGGATCGTGGTCATTCTGTTCCGCGAGCACCTGTGGCGCTCGGGGCCCTATAGGAACAGTACTTAGATCCTTCGCTTCGGTCCATATCGCCCCGACGACACTATCGTCTCCGCACTTTCCTGTTTTCTCTAACAACGGTCTGATGATGACGACCGCGTCAGACCCCCCGAGCAGATTTGCGGGATGCAAGGCTACTTCATCGGCGCCCGCCTCACAAGTCTAATTATCTGCCCTCGCTAGTGCCTATCATTGCAGTGCGCCATCGAGACTGCCCCCATTTCCAATCTCTGAACTTCCAGCTGATGCGCCTGTCCCTTCTGAGCAATTTCCCTGCTGATCTCTTCGAGGAAAATATTCGTAAGCCAGGCCTGCTCCGCTCAAGCGAGTTACAATGGAGATGCTAGATATCACTCCATTGGTGCACCTTCAGTGCGTGGGGCTCGAGCTAATAACGCGTATATTCGTGGGTGGTGCGTGTGCTGACTGGGCACTCGTCCGTTACAACAAATTGCCGGAGTCCCGTGAAACCAACCCCCCAATGGGTTCACGACAAAATCTGAGATCACCGCGAATGGAGAATGGAGAAATGCTACCGGTATTCTGCTACGTTCTCTGCCCCACTTTCATGACTATCGTGGTATCTTTGAGCGTGCAGTTGATACGGTGTCACAACAACGGAGCGGAGATTGATGTACGTGTTACAATTTGCTGTCAACGATGCTGCAGTGCGTATAATTATAATTTTTGTGTGCTTAGAGGGAATGACGTGCGTTGATACTTTGAACGTTTTGCTGCGAAATACAACCCAAGTGGAGCAGCAGGAAGTCCGGATACCGAACACGGTAACAGATTGGGCGGTATAATGCCACTTTGTCTCACGTCCCGGTCACTTGTCAGTACTGCAACCATGGTAAGCCTCCATTCTTCAGAAGAACCTTGGTAGACGGAACGTTGAACCATGTGCTTCAGATATGTATCGAGTTCGCGACTAATATTATCACGCCATCGGTGTTCCTTGTAACCCATATGTCGTGTGGTCACTTGCCGTAACCCAAGCAATGGTTGACACACCTTTCGAGGATGGCTCTGGTTCGCAGGGGATCCTGTGGCACTCATTTAATATCGTTTTCGCATACAACACAACATATCGGACAGATTCTGTTGGTTCAGGTCTGGGAGGATTACTTGTGGGTGTCTCTCGGGTCTTGCTTTTCCCCTCAACTTATTTGCGTTTTGCCTCATTGCGGACGGTGCCAACTTCACCCACAGCACTTGTCACAAATCCGCCATGCTGTTGCGTCACCATGGGGGTAATGAATCCATTTATATCGAAAGAGGATGACAGCTCTGGAGTGTCGCCAAAGATAACAATCTTTTTCGACAGTTTCTCATTGGGGTTCAAGTGATCCCTTGACGATGCCTGGACCAGGTTGCGAACTTGAGTAATTCCTGCACCGAAAGATACGGGAAGCCGCAAGCGTTCACCTGATCCTTTCCACGAAGGGGATGTTCAGCATTCCTGGTTGGATGAACGTGCACTGTTAAATGGGGCGCGCCGTGTTGAGGGGAACTGAGTTACTCATGACTGATGCTTCGTCCACTCTACTGGTTCAGGGGAATTTCGTTCCCTTCGATGCAACTTTATCTCATGCGTGGCAGTAGAAATAGAATCAGAATCGAATTTCAAAAGGCAGGTACGGGGCCCGGTAGATTATCGTGCTTTTTGACTCTGACTTTTGACGGCCGCCGAACATTGATAGTGGGTTGGATCGCATAAAAATAATGCCACACTGGATGGACGGCCCTGTTACCCAAACGAGATCAGTGGCAAACCGTGGTACATTTCTTCGGCTAAAGTCGGTCGACGTCGGTCTGTCGCGCTTCGGCTGTGTTCGAACGAGCGGGACCGCGTCCCATCGGTCGGCCTCGATCGAGATCGGAACGGAAGAGAGTCGCTCCGTTTTGCTTCACTCGATCGATAAAAAACTTTACAAGATTCTGAATCGGACACCTTTTTGGCTGATCCTCCTGATTTTGATATACTCTGGCGTATTTTCTCAACCCTGATCGTTGCTTGCACTCACTTTGAACTAGCGCTGTTTTAAGAGACCCTATAAACTATACAGATCGCCAGGTAATGAACCGTGTCGCTGCAGTGAGGCCGTGGTGAGAAAATCCACACAGGTGGAAGCTAGAACAAAGTTGTATGTATATATTTCAGTGATCCAGATTGCACGTGAATAATGAAATCAGAGAAACCACTTCTGGCGTTTGCGGAAACGCCAGCGGTGAAATTCACCATAAGCAGAAGGGAAACAACTTAGTCATCCTGCACAAGAATTCCCGGCCAGGATATCACTCTTGTGGTGTTTCAGGCTGCAAGTGGCATGGAGTGCTTAGATCGGTCGCACAGGTCGAGTGTTGCAGAGGTCAACGCCACTATCCTATACATCTGGAGAATGCATCAAAGTCAGATAAATTCTTCATCGCGAAGGTAACTATTCAGTGCGACAAGGGGTATAGTTACACGAAATGTGGGTATCTTCAACCTCTAGATGTACAGTATTACGATACTTGCAGTCCACGACCGGTGGAATCAATCGGTATGCTCGCCCTTGCCTTCTTTGCGTATTTGAGCATTCACAGCGCTGAGATAAGTGTCTACCAAACACAGTGAGAAAGTTGTTCGTGAACTTCTGGGACACCTACTCCAAAACAAGCTCACAACACTAACGACCCCAAAACGAAGGTGATGAGGTACGATCGCAAAATTAATAATCTGCGTCGGAATGAAGACTCCCCTAAATCGCGAAATAAAGCAATGCGGTGGACTAGCGACCACTTTCCTTACCAGTTACGTAATAGCGTTGGCTGGTAGTTCTGGAGGCAGCATAAGCGCGCCAAGGTGGGCGGCATAATACGGGACCATAGCTTACCTCACTGATGCGTTCCATCGCACCGGAAACACCTTTTCCTTCCATGATACTCATTGTACCAAAGAAAAAACCCACGGCAACTGCAGAAGGTAAATGCGTGCAACGGTGCGCTTGCAATAGATCATACCTGGCGTCAGCAGAGCTTGATCAAGCCATACCTGATCCCGTATCCATTGGCTTGGTGACACAAAATGACGACAAGGTGGACGCACACGATATATCACACCACGCGTCGGGCTTGCGAACTTGATGCGGTTGAGAAGTTGGTACCATTTTGTGAGCGCAGGGCCAAAGAGAGCACCTGACAGGCACTTTCAGTGTCATAATATTCACCAACGCAGTGGGACAGGGTAGCCACCTCCATAAAAGGTCAGTCGAGCAGTTCGCGTGTACTAAGTCGGTCGTTCGCGTCAAGCTCATCCTAGTCGCGACGATAGCACGCACGTCGTGGTTTCTCCCTTGATGCTCGATGGCCTGTTGCGCAATTATATCACCTGTACCAAATAGAAAAGCCGCGGTTGCGGACTGCGTTATCAAAGGGCGTTGAATTAAGGCTGCACTACATCAACATGAGCGTGAGCTGGTAGAGAAAGCCCACAACATACTTGTAAATCCGAAAGAAAGAAGCCATAGAGCACTTTTCGCTTGAGCGCGATTTGACAGAACTTGTCTGCAACTTGAACCCAAGCCTCACAGAGTCACACGGTCTCACCGCCAAATATAGGAAGACGATGGCGTAATCATGAGGTGCACTTTGCAATGCAAGGAAATGCGATGAGTCGCCGATGACTAGTGGTGCGAAACTCTTGTCTGGTCTGAGCCTAAACTATCTAGACTATCTAGGTGATCTGTAGCCTTGTCTGTGGCGCCGATACCCAACGGGATGGCTCAACAAGGTTAGCGGCGAATTGTCCAGCGGTCCGGGTGAGGTCCCTTTTTCATTCAGGAAAGAGGGCTTTCGTGCCACATTGAAGGTGACAATAACACGCGCCAGGATGTCTCATTCAAGCCCAATATTCCCTTGCCACAGTGTGGGGGTTCTCACTTCAGCATTTTCAGCCCACGATGTCAGTAAAAATGACCGCTCTAGCAAGTCGACATCAGGAGGCGATACCGTGGTGAGCTCGTCGTGTTGCTTATGCCATCTGGCGCGCGTCACCGGTCACTGGCGATGAGCAGGTTGACAAATTGTCACACGGGAGCGTTCCTCCGTCTTTTCCGGTCTCGACGTCCTGTAGGTATATGCATCGTCTTCCTGCGTCCATCAAGCTGGCTGTGAATAAAAACGTGAGAACGCGATACGCGGGTGAATTTGGAACTATGACTTATTTCCGTCTGTTGCAAAGACAAGTGCCTGGCTGCTTGGCAGCACATGGCTCTCATGGGAAAGAGTGAGCCCGAAGATTTTGCAGTCAGTCGAACCTCGGGCTATGTAGCCGAATCGCCGAGGTTGGTAATGATGTTTTCGTACAGAACCGAATTTCTGTGAGAACATATCCCATGCTCGGTTGAACGTAGAATGAGAATCTAGTGTGGTTTATAGTATATGCAATGCATCGTGTTACGCCAGCCAACGGGATGATCAAGGAGGCAGTGACTTTCTGAACTCTATCTGCTCATCTGTCTACAGGTGATAAAGATTCTGACAACTAGCATAGCAATGCTTGCCCGTCCCCCGGCTCCCAGGAGTTTCTGGTCAAACGTTCATGATTCAGAGAATGTCCGTCACGAAATATACTTATTTAGCGGCAGAATAACTGTGCCATACGCTCAAGTCGACTTTGGTCTTCACACTGTCTGTGACTCCAACCAACTTGCCAGTTTATAACATAGACATTCTCACGCGGGGCAGTGCTCGTTTGCAGGCGTGACGGTTGCTACAAGTATCTGATAAATTAAAAGACCTTGCCTGCACCACGAGAGATAGAGCACACGATTTGAAGCACGTCGTCCCGGCTTGTTCTTGATCGAGTCCACGAGTCTGTTAGGTGGAGCCGACTTCTCATGGGTGCCCGAAATTGTCGGAAACGCGCTGGTTGCATTCAATCCACCAAACTCGTCCTCTACTGTGTACGTCGAAATGGCTGCTATGCTTGTCAGATAGCGCACCATCTTCTCGCACTAAGTACGGTATGATTAGCACATTGAAACGGCGACCAGATAGATCGCACAGTTGGTTCCACAAGTAGCCCAGGCTCCACCAGAGTCTCTGGCTAGCATCAGCATGGCCCAACTCGCGCTTGTATTAATCTTCCAATTTCCATCGTTGACTGATTCATTAAATAACGGGACGGTGCTGAAGTGCACACTAGTAACACCGCAAAGCGGGAAACTAACAACTCACCTATCCCCGCTAGCACCGTACATTCTAGGGGTGCAAACTCACAACGACCGTACAACCAGCGGTTACGACCAAGTCCCGCGGTGTGACCAATATCCGCGGGTGAAGGATGAAGGAAGAGATTTACAAGATACGTAAATCAGCACTCCTCATGGCACAAACTGAAACTCAACCCACATTTGTTTCATTGATCGGAGGACTGCAATAATAACCTTTGAACGGAGGGTGTGAGAGACGGGACGGCGATACTGCGAAAGCGACATAGATAGAGCCGCTTGGTCCATATGGAACGACACCCTTCCATGCGCCATGAACTTCTTCTTTTCCGAAATGCATATCCGCTTAGCAATAGCGAGAACCTTGATAGCGACAACCACAACCAATGGAAATTTTGCACTTGCACGCACCACAGAGAAAGAGGTGAGTGAAGCAGACATCGATGCACTCAACAGCGACGACTTCAAACTCGAAAAACAAATAAGAACGCCTATGTATTTTGAGTACAGGTGGTCAATGGAATCGTGAGCATACACAGTAGGCGCTTGATCACCTAATCAGCTCACCTAACTGCAGAGTCTTCCCCGATGTCGGAGGGTTCGGGCGAGTGGTTGATATCGCTTCTGCTTCTGGCAGTCAGGACTGCTTCGTGAAGTGTTTCATAATAAGTTGATGCGAGAGAGGTAAGCATAGGGCATCATGACAAGGAGGAGTCCATTTCACAGTCAAGTCCAAATTCCGCTGCAGGTTGGGCCCTGCACGCTTTGATTTTTTCAACTGTGCTGACATTCTTGCTACTAAAGCTACATCCTTTGCCAGCGACAAGTGATTCGGAATGTCCAACAATCGTTATTTCGTCCACAACATGACTTGGAAGATAGCGAGTCCATTGCCCTCTGCACTGACTGCTAGTAGAGCAGCGATAGGGTACAGGTCCGAGTACGTACGAAGAGTTGAGGCTGACCGGACTGAGACTTTGTCGACACCATTTTCAGATTTCGACTATTCGAATGTTCAACGAGATGGAATGGTTTGATTAAGCAAACGATTGCTAGAAGAGAGTGGTGAGGCTTACGGCCATCGTTGAGTCATTACATGCCTATTGTGGAAGCGGTGGAAGAAGAGGGTATTGATCCTCGGGCCTCATCGGCTCTCTGGCCTAAGGCGAACGACATCGCCTACTAGCAGCCACCCCTACGCGTGCAGACCTGACACCGTTAGGACAGGCATGCGCTATCAGCGCGGATTCGAACAATTCAAGATTGCACCCTTACCCGTCGTATCTGTGTCCAGAACACCGCGGTGCCACGAGCACCCATATGCAACCTAGCGGTACCGAGATAGTATTGTTGCATCGCCTGAAGTTCTCGACATCGATTTGATTCTTCCATAGGCACGTGATACAAATCAGGTGTGTTGAGGTGTGGTTCTCCCAGGATCAACAGTTTCCCGAGTCCTGAGACACGAAAGTCGCTTCGGGAGCTATGTCCTTGGCAGTCTGGGGCGAAATCTCCTTGATAGACGATCGCTAGTCAAGGGGAAATGGAAACGGTGAGATTGCATGGGAAGCAACACGAGTAAATCGGAAATGATGCTTTCGATCTCTCGGAGAGTCAACGTATGTCCTGGACGGCGGGCCATTCCACGGAAATTTTCGTCCATGTTTGGTGCCGGCGGAGGTTATCGTGGACGCGCCGAAAGCTATTGCGGGGTCATGTCAACCAGACTTGTCATTTGACTTTTAATGCAATCAAAGATGGTCGAAACAGCACGTTGGACTTTGGAGACTCTGAGATCGTTGTGGCAGTGCAGGGTCAGGTGTCGAGAGAAGAAACAGCCAGGAGAGGATGGTCCAAGGTACTCAGGTGGCACAGCATTACTACACACCATCACCCTTTCTACCCAGGCACCGTGAGCTGGCGAACCCAACCAGAGAACCAGACGACCCCTGCGATCGAGGTTTCCATGAGACAGTGTTGGACGAGTCACGAAAAGAAGCGACCTGCAGCACCTGCAACGTGCTAGGTTCTTGGCTCGAGTCTTTCACGCCATAACTAATCATCCCGCGATGGTTTTCCTTGACACATAGCTCCCTCGGAAATTTTCCCAAGACAATCGGCATCTGTACCATTGCCTGGGACGGTAGCGACCTCCTGGCAAAGATTCACTCGTGTGTCACAAGGACAGCACCCGTTGCCTTCAGATCAGGTTATCTCTACCCAAATAGTCACGGACGTGCACTCAGCTAGTCAAGAGGATGGATATAAAGTTTTGAGGATGGGGGTGCACTGGGCAGCCCCCGTTTCCCGGTCGCGTGCACCAACCCTCCTCCAGTAACTCATCCACCATGTCCTCCCACTCAGTCCACAAGGAAAATAACTATGTCCCTGCCAACATGAACAATGCACCTCCACCTCCACCTGAAATGACGCCGTACCAAAGGACGTACGCCAACCCTGTGTGTGACGTTTATTACGTGAACGTCTTCAACTGGATCTCAACCCACCGATGTTATAGGCACCTCTGGGCATGCTCGCCTACGGAACGGTTATCTTGTGCTCATCCATTCTGACTCTCGGTGCTGGCAATGTCCACACACCCAACTTGGTCCTCGTCTTCGCGACGTTGTACGTATTGATTGCGCCGTATCGTTTTTAGTCGACGAATTATTTCTTGATAGCTACGGGGGTATCTCACAAACGCTCGTTGGCATGTGGGAGATGTTTCTGGGGTAAGTGCTTCGAGGTCGTCGCCGAGGATTGAGCTGACGGTTTCCTGAACAGCAACACCTTCAGCGCGTAAGTTAATGGTTCAGTAACTTTATGGCCGCCTACCATAATATTCTTCCAGTACTGTCTTCACTACCTACGGTGGCTTCAACTTCAGTTATGGCGCCCTCTACCTACCGCAAATCGGCATAGCGTGGGTATCTGTGACGTGTTGCGGTCGTACGGTTCGCTCATGATGATCACAGTGCAGCATATAGTGTCGACGGTGTCCCAACGGAAGAGTTTTACCACGCGATTGGTATTTATCTCTCGATCTGGTGGTATGTATACCTTGTGTCACCGGGGAAAATATTCACCTTCATGTTACAGCTTGATTACCTTGCTCTTTGCGTAAGTCTTTTGAGCGGTCGCTCACCCGTGCCTCTGCTCAAGGTTGACAACGTTTACAGCATTGGTGCTATCCGTACCACCCTTCCGATTGTCTGCACACTTGGCTTCACCGTCGTCTCACTTGCTTGCCTCGCCGGCAATGCTTTCACTGGTGAGAATCCAGTGTCCTGGCATCACTGGACGCAGTGTACTGATATAACTATTCCCAAAAATAGGTAACACGCACCTCGCAACGGCTGGCGGTGCCTTTGGTATCATTGCTGCATTCGGCGCATACTATGGTACATTGTCTATGTTCTGGACCCAGACCACAACTTTCTCTTTCATTCGTCTGCCGCCCCTTGTCACGGCGCCTTCGAATGTCTAAGGGAGGATGCTTCAACGCCAACATTGTGGTTACTCGATCTCTCTTCTGTTCTCGATTTCTCATTGAAATGTCTAACATTTCATCTACGATATAATAACCTGTTCATGGGAGGGTTGACTCCTCGCTGAGCGAAGGCTCGAACGTCGCGAGGTTTTGTAGTGTAGGAAGGGTTTCAAAGGCACTGTTTGTATGCATAGACTTTTGCTGCGAGGTCGGCAGGTCGTGTAACCTCCACTTTGTTTCACTCATACGACTATGGCCAGACGATGATATGATTGGCTCTGTCGGGTAAGTGATCGGCTACGAAAAAGGCAATCGACAATGAAAAGAAAATGTCTGCTCCTGCGATCACCACAAAGTCTGCAGCTGCTCTAGTGACACCGTGAAGCTGGCCTTCTTCTCCCCTGCATGCTCGCCTTTCCGCGCAGCCTCTTTTTCTTCCTCCTCTGATTCTGGAGTTTCATCGGCTTCGACATGGCCGAATACGCCATGCAACGTTCAGCGTCTCAGTCATCCATACCGGTCGTCACGCCCCGCCCTTCTCGTAGCTCGTTTTCGTCCACTTTCCCCCTTTCTCAAACGTCTCTCGTGTCCCAGCTTCGTCGCACATCAGAGAGCGCCACCCAACCCACCACCGCTTCCACGGTGACCTTGCCACAGACCCCCGTTTCTTCCCTGCCATCTTTTCGTTCAATTCGTAACTTGCTCCCTTTCGTACCAGCAAAGACATCCAGCTCACCAGCAAGCCCACTCCATACACCGAAACCATCCTTTGTCAGTTTCGGGTCTCTGCGACGAATAACGTATGACAGAAAGAGCTCGGTCAATCACTCGCGTCCACAAGAGGTGGAAACCCCGGTCATCGCAATCGCGAAACATAGCCAACATTTTGAGGAGGAAATGATGGATCGCAAACGAAGCCGCGACATCAACAGGTCCACCTCTGACTTGAGTCCTGCGTCACGAACGAGCGACGACCGCTATGGTAATTGCTCTCAAACTATTCAGCGGCCTGTATCCTGATCGGAATGCAGTCCTACCTTTGCCTTCGTCTGGCCCACCGTTGGGTGCTGACCTTTCCACCATCATCGAGGCTGAAAACTCGGGCATTTCTAAGCACATACCGCATCTTGGGAACACGACGCACGCAGACGGCGACGATGATACGCCCACATCACCGTTCAATCTTGAACAGATTGACAGCAGTCAACTTCCTTCTCCTGATTCGAGAACAGCATCCGTTCTCGACTTGTCGACTTCCAAGCTGGCCGCCGAGGTGATGCATGCGTTGACGGTCGAGGACGCTACCGCAGGCTCCGAATGGTTGAAAGGTATCGTGGTAGAGGATAGTGCAGATGATCCTGAGTCACCCAGTACTCCAGTAGATGCAGCACGTGCCGACGAAGATCTTGATGCTGCGCTCGACTTTGGTACACTAGACCCGGACCTTGCTGAGCTTCTCAGTCCGAACAGGATCAATGGCAAATCTCAAAGTCCAAATCCTGTTCCCAGTCGTCTCCCATCCCGCACGCATTCGCGAAGTCCCAGCCATCCTGCTTCGACGTCCGCGCTGCGCCCACCAAACGGCAACGACATGGTCTCCTCACGAACCTCCCCCCGTCTAGCCACCCTTGCCCCTCCACCGGTACCTCGCGCAATTGTACAGTCGTCACCTACAAGGCGTTCCTTCTCGTTGTCCCGTGCAAACCCCACACGAGGCCCACCTTCCTCCCTCCCGCGTCTCATGCGTTCAGTGTCAACTGCACCTCCTAGCGCGAGTGACTCGTCAGACGGGTCGTCGGCTCCCTCGGGTTTGCGCGGTCCGTCAAAAAGGCGACATCAACCGCCGTCGCCACTGTCATCCCAGACACATTCTTCCCAAGCACCCTCACCTGCGAGCTCCCATGGATCGACGGATATGCCGCCCCGTAGATTTTTTGGTTCCCGTTTCG
The DNA here is from genome assembly GCA_038088755.1 of Boletus aff. separans. Lineage (NCBI taxonomy): Eukaryota > Fungi > Basidiomycota > Agaricomycetes > Boletales > Boletaceae > Boletus > Boletus aff. separans. The sequence continues at coordinate 26,564 of JBBPJN010000023.1, forward strand.
TCACACCCCATCGGCACGTCTCATCATATGCTCCGGGAAATTCTCGCCTTACGGATCCGTCTCCCGGGCTTTTACCATCCTCGATTCAGGCTGAGAGAATCTTGTCATCCCAATTTTCGCCTCGTTCTGCTTCAGACCCTCCACGCCAGCCCAGTTCCCTCCCGAGCCTCGAAATCGGCGGTGCTTTGGAGGTCAACAAACGGCGACGGCCTCATCTCTTCTATAATCGGAAGCGAAGCATGAGCGTCGAGGAAGCACCGCTGTCTCCCACATCGGGCTCAACATCTCCGATACGGCCTTCGTCCTCGCTGTCCAACCGACCTCCTGTGGAATGGCTTGGACCGAGGACGGTCAAAGCGTTCGCTGCAGCTGGCCTCACAGGTGGGGACAGAGACGGACTTAACGCACACGCATCGGGACCCAGTAAATACGCCTCCCTCCGGGCTCACAGTGAACGAGAAGACCGCTTCGTATCTTCCAGGATGGCATTTTCGGAGGCTGCGTCAACTTGCTCTTGGGGGCGCAGCGGTAGCGTTTCTCGTGGAATGACACCCTCAGATGGTGGCGTCACATGGGGTAGTCCAACGTTCTCTGGTCCCCGTACGACCTTCTCAGGGTCGACTGCGCCCACGTCGATATCTGCCACGTCTTCTTCTCAGCAAGCCGCGATCCAAGTGATGAAGGAGAAACACGACCTCGAAACCGAAGCGCTACTCTCTGCACTCTCCGATTCGCAGAGGACGACCAAGACACTACGGGAGGAGAATCTCCAGCTTCGGGATCGCATTCGCGAACTCGAGGAAGAACTAGACGAGATGCGGGCTCAACTCCACCGGCTTGCTTCTGGCGTATTACCGCCGCGTGCGCCACCTACTGGGGCCTTCTCCAGGTCCCCCCTCGATCGGCCTGTGCTTTTGCCTTCCCCGTTGGCAGCTCCGCGTCGGTCTACGATCCCCTGGTCGCTCTCGCACGCACATACGAATGGGCTTTCGGTGTCCGCTGTGGACAGCCCCCGGTCATCACGTGCGGCATCGCCTTCCCGTGGTGATTCGCCCATGCCAGCGTCGGTGGCGGTGGCAGCACCACGTCCTCGTCGGCGGCGCGCGAGCACGTCGTCGTCTGTGTTCCCGAACCTGCCTCAGAACATGACGTTGCTCATGCATGAAGAATCCATGCACGATCGTCCTGGACTTTTGTCCGCGCCTCCGTCCCCTCCCTCACCGATGCGCAGTACTCCACATCGATCCAGCTTATGCAACGGGAGCCGTAACAGCGGCGGGTATGGACACACTGCCCACGGCAACGCCCACCATGCGTCCTCCCTTTCGTCTGGAACAGGGAACATCTCGCCAACGATTGCCAGTTTCTCCATGACAGAGATCCCAGGGTCCCCGTCAAGCCTCCAACTCCGACCCGAACACGAGTTGCATCTCGGCGATATGGCTAGCCTAAGCCTCTATGCTATGAGTGATGAAGAGCTATGATCTCTATGCTATTCTTTTCTTCCGCTTTTGCCTCCTTCTGGTCTTCGTTCTTGGTTTTCGATTCTCAATTCCTTCAGATTTCTTTGGGTGTTTTGCCCACTGTGCTCGCCGTCATTCGGTTTATCACTCAGTGTCGCGTTTTATGCTTGCATCTCACTCGTCCCCTGAAAAGACCATCTTTCACTTAGTACAACTTTTTGCCTTTCGTTTTTCGACCCCTCTGGCCGATTTTTTCTTCTATTTTATTCCTATCCTAGGCACTCGCGCTAGATGTACATTATGGCTATTTCAAACAGGCATCTTCTCCAACTTTTTATACAGTACATACCCTCTTCTTCAATCCACCCTTGGGGTGAGCCAAAGTCGAATACATGTGACTATAGCTACGTAGGTGCAGTAAAAGCGTTGAACACATACAATATCCACGCACCGCGTGTTCTACATTCAGAACAAAAAGGCTATGCGGTCAGGTACCCGACGGGCTAACTAACGTGCGGCAAACTTGGATTGCATCCGCAGCCGGGCGCCGACGCGATAAAAGATGAATCTGTCACGGAACGGAAAAAGCCACGTCAGTCAGACAACACGTTTTGTTCATCCCAAAACACACACACACACACACACACACACGGACACTCACGGTAGCGGTGCCATGATCGTCGTGAGACCTGCCAATAACGCCGTCGCACCGCCCGTCCCTAGCCGGTCGTACATCGTACCCGCGAAAAGAGGGAAACGCGGCTGCAAACGCGGATCGGAGAGCACTGTTGCCTGCTATGGCTGACACGGAGATCGGGCGGTACGCGGTCACCAGGTACGTGAACGTCGACGTCAACACAAAGATAGATGCCGGGGCCAAATGGGATGGAGACGATGATGGGCACGATATAGTGTACTTGGGGGTATGTGGTGAACGCGAGCCAGGAGAGGCCAGAAAGATGGGCGTGAGTGCGGACCGTTCAAGTCTACAAGTGGATTGATGCACGCGCTGAGATTGGAACAAGGACGCCACCGATTCGGCCCATGATAAGTCGGACTTCTGGTAGCGGGTTACCATCAAACTCGATGGCTTCTCGAGCAAAAGCGTCGGAAGCTTCGTAAGCAGTATTCAGCGCATTTGGTAGATAAAGACCTGGAATGTGATAGAGAATGCCCAAGATCGGTGAGAGATTCAACGGATGTCACGAATCGATCAGGTTCAGTTTCATACCATGTATCCAGCAGCAGAGCCATTCGATCAAATAGCAAAAGTTCTGTGATGAGTGAGATTTCGGAATTTGATACAGTGGAATCGTATAGGACATACGGAATGGTCGGTAACAGCTGACCATGATAGACTGCATCAGGTTGCCCTGGACTTTCTCCAGAGGAGCATAATAATTAGCGTCTCCAGTGGCCGCGCGTAGCCTAGTACGATGATGTCAGCAAGCGAACACGCTGACGGGTTGGAGAGTTACTTGGTCGCCTTCTTTAACATGACAGGAACAGACAAACTAAAGCATGGAGTAGCGTCAACGATCACATCGGATGTCGAATGGTATTAGTGTGTTTTACCAGAAAGAGCAGAACGTTTTCGGCAAAGATCCAGCTACACCGGCAGAAACCAGTACGTCCATATTCTTAGCGGAGCGGGAATCAAATAAGATGAGGCAACAAGAATCCACTGTGAGCTCACTTGATTTATGATTTATGAACCTGTGAAAAGGAGTCAGGAAAGATATGGGACCCCGGACGATGTGGATATCCATACCCCCTGCGATCGAGGGACCAGCTACGGGACCAATGAAAGGTGACCTTAACTGGCCATTGAGCACGATAGCATGGGAAAATCCAATGCGCTTACATGGTGTAGAGTGCCATTGGACTAGAAATTAGCGCGGGTGGGTCGATGTGGCTGATACTACCTCCAGCGGCGCTCAGGAATACGGCGCCATAGAAACATGTGATCGGCTGAAGAAGAGAAATACATTTCATTATAGGATTACGGTGTCGAAATCTGCCGTTTACCCACCTATATTTGGGGCGAATGGTACTGGAAAAGCGATGATGAAGAAAAGAATATATGAAACCCGATATATGAGATTTCGGCCTTGACGCAATGACGTGTAAAGGAAGTATTCGCACCATACGCCTCGGACAAGGACCAACAAGGAGTGGACCGGCACCAAGCAAGAACATACAGGTTGACGGCAAGGATCGCTACTTCGCGCGATGTATGGAATGTCTGAGTAGAGGCTGCTTCTGAAAAGGCGGCACAGTAGAGTTATTGAAGCTAGAAGGCAGGACAAACATGTGAGATACGAACCACAGAAGATGCGCAAGTGACACAAAGAAAAGCCGACTTCGGGATCCAGGATGACGAGGTATGGATCAATGGCCACATTGGCAAGGGGCTGCTTGAGTGGGATAATGCGTGGAAGTTCTCGTAGACATCATCAGAGGTGGCGTCACCGCACTGAGGAAGGCGGTAGGAAGCCGTGCAGCAAATGGTAATGGATGGGAGATCGATGCGAATGCGGACGGAGGTCAAGTAGCTCACCAGTCAAGGGAAACATTAATAGCCCCATCGAGCCTGGGAGTAACGGCTACAAGTTAACACGGCGCCTGGAATCCTGCCGGCGAAGAAGGGAGTCTTTCAGGTACATTATACTATTGCCCATTGGTGAGAAATGTAGTCGTCAGTCTGCTAGGTCAGCTCTTCAGCCATTCGGTGAGGAGTAATGTGGTTCCGGGAGGGCTTATCAAGCATTCCACATACGCCCGGTTGGGTAGCCGTTATCAATCTATCACTGGCCGTCATCCTCATGGAGGAACGTCACGTACAAGATCGGACCACGCTTGTGGTGGTGGACAGAATTTGCTTTATAGGTCCGAGAGTTCCAAGTGGAGAGCACGAGATGCAATCAAATGCGGCACCTTGCCTAAAAAAAAGAAAGACTCACTGTGAGCCATCGCTGTGCTCTATGACGTTGATGTCCAGGCTGCTGCCGCTGTCGCATGCATGCGCAAGCTCCTGCCGGCTATTGCTATTTTCAGCGTCGGGACTTGGGCGCGAATCTGCACACGGGCTGATGGCACCGCCCCTAGTGATCACATCGTGATAAAGCCAGTTTGAAATGGGCTCCAATTGAGCGTCGAGCAGCTGGTTGGATCTTGCCAGGTATGTCTAGCGAGTCCGAGTCAGGAACCGCAACGTCCGGATCTTCTGCTGTATACTTGCTCCGCGGCATCTTATGCAACACGAGGCCGGTGAATAAATACATCGCCAAACGGTGCGCCCGAGCGTACTCCGGCGTCGCCCACGCTGGTCTGCGGCGGCATGTCAGGCTGGGACGCAGCTCAGTTGGTCGCTCGCTATGTAAGTGTGTGGCGCCGCCGTCCCGGTTATCAAACGAGCAGCGCGTCGGATTTGCCCGGTTGCGAGCTTATCCAGTCTCAGCTTAAATTCCCTTTCGATCGATCACCGCCGCCCTCTTGACTAGTCACCGGCGGAGCCACACCGTCCCACGACACTTTTTGACACCTTGTTATCGGGCAACTCAGCAGACGCAGCACCCCGTCAGCAGTGCGTCTCAACTGAGGGCGCCACTAGTACGTCCCAAGTGCATTGGAAACCCGCCCAGAACATGCTCGATTTTGATAGTCCGAGCCCTCTCACACTCCCCAGCATGCGATGCTGTTCGCAGCCTTGTCGAATGGGAATTCGCCCCCCCAAATCCCCACATCCCTCGCACTCTCTTCCACACCGGCCCACAGCTTGCCTATCGTCTCCCGTGCTGCCGCAATGTCGTTGACGCGTCCTCCTTCGAGCTCTTCTTTACAACTCTGGCGACCTTGGTGAGCAAAATCAACACCCCCCATACCGTATCTCGAGCCCCACCTGAATGGCTTGGCAAATGTCCGTGTCGATGACCGCCAGTTTATTCGCCATAGACCCTTCTGGCTCCCATCTCAGCCCAACTGTCGCCTTCACCACCGACGAGAGCAAACTGAGACTGGCGAATCCCATCCCGGCGCCATACAACGAGCGCGCCCGGGCCAGGACATTTTCTAGATCGGGAGTGGGAACGACGTGGATCCCGTCTAGACCAGTAGCAAATATCCCGTTCGTAGTAGCTATCCGTTTTGCGTTCGTCTGGCGGAGTCTAGTGCGAGCAGCTGCCGTAAAGGAAGCAGCAAGGCTAGGGGTGCCCGTCGCGAGTAGGGTCCTTGTTATAGCACGCAGACTGTCGAGGACGTGAGTGCACGTTTTATTGTTCGAATGTCAACAAGATACTTGCTCTTCGATGGTAGCATTAGCTATCAGTGTGTCTACCTGTAGCATGTAGCAGTGCAGCAATCTCGACAGCTGAGGACAAGGTCAGACATACATACCATGAGATTCCTGGAAAAACAAGCATTCCCGTATGATTCGAGTGTGTACAAAAGAAAGTGAGAGTAGTTACGCACACGTGCCCCAGGGTCTTTCCATTGTCTTGTGGGTGAGAAGTAATGGCGGGCATCTTGGAAAGCCTATAGGGTAAAAGGCTTGGAGTGTGGGCTATAAGAAGGCTCACGCCCTAGCCTGATTTATTTAACACCCAGGGCCTCGGATTCGGATATCACCTGGATGGAGCCTTCTTGCCGTTGTCAGGAGAAATCCAAAAAAACTATTTCCAGGTAAGCGTGGATCACTGTCAGATCAATCCACTTGGACAGCCTAACTGCGGCTACAAGTTTCGAGACAGACCCATTTACACATGCCATCATGTCGCATGCGGTCAGTAGCTTATTCGCCGACTCATACATAACCCCCCATTCGACATTTTCTTCCCCCTACAGGAGGAATGATGTTTCAGACTGAGCCTACGGGGTCTGTTGCTACAGTTGCCGTTCAGCCAACATATGAGGCTTAGGCGCCCTCTGCGCAAAACTTTTTGGGACGGAGTTTGATCAATCATATCCATTATAAAAGGTCCACTTTGAACTTGCATATATCTCTTGTATTCCAGGACCCCCCTCGTTCTCTCCATCATGTCGCGGTCAAGGTCGTCCGTCTCTTTGAGGGAAACATTTCCTCTTGGTCCATTTATTGTCCCAAGAATATGGGTTGGTCTCTGGCAGCTCTCCAGTAATGCATGGGGCAGCGCACCCGCAGCCAGAATTCGTCAGGGGATGGCTCGTCATGTCGAGCTTGGTTACAATGCATTTGGTGCGAGACCCGTCCACCATCTCTCCACATCTCCTGATCATCACTAACCCTCAGACATGGTGCGGAACGCCGATTCTCCCATACATGTTTTTTCTCACAAACACACGTCTTTTGTCTCCCTGCCGTCACCGATACCTTTAGGGTAAGATGATTTGAACGCATTCCTCGTGTATGTCTTACCGTTGAATTTATCTGCAGCCGATCACTATGGGAGTGCGGAAATTCTCTTTGTGTGTCTTCCCTCATTTAGCTTTGTTAATCCGGTTTGAGCGATTATCCAGGGGCAGTTCAAAGAGTCATTGCCGCCAAGCCAGCCCGTTCTTGGCGCTACCAAATGGTGTGTTTTTAGATCCACAACTCCAACACGCGCGGTCGTGGAGTCCGCGGTACGCGAGCGCATGAAGCGGATGCGTAGTCAGTCTGTTGATTTACTCCAGGTGCGCGCAATTCCGGTTTGCTTCGCCTCTATAAAACGTGATCCATCTTCCCCCGTCATCGTTGTAGTTTCATTGGCATGATTACTCCGATAAAGGCTATCTAACAGCCCTCCAAGTCCTTCAGGATCTCCAACAAGAGGGATTGATCTCCGCCGTGGGTTTATGTAACTTCGACGCCATACGTACAGATGAGATCTGTACACAGCTCGGTCCTGGATCCATCGTTTCCAATCAGGTGCAGGTAAAAGATGGCGCCCTGAAACCCTGGCTTCAGAAATTCATCACTCCCCTTAGTTCTCCTTGATTGATACGAGGCCCTTGCACGGCATGGCAGACGTCTGCGAACGACATAACGTGAAGCTCTTAACATATGGCACGCTCGTGGGTCATTTCCGATGTGGTGTCGGGGATCCGGCGTTGCTCATTGTGCCCATTGCAGTGCGGTGGATTCTTGGCAGACAAGTGGCTTGACCAATCGGAGCCAGATCTCTATGCAGGCGACCTGACGCCATCACAGCGAAAGGCAAGTAATGGAAGCAAAACTATCTTGGGCATCATTCGATTTATCTGCCAACTTTTTGCACTGGTCTCTTGCTTAGTATCTCGATATGATCCTGAAAGCATGGGGTACCTGGTCACTCTTCCAGACTCTCTTGGCAGTGCTCCGTGATGTGGGTGATCGTCACGGCGGAGTGAGCATAGCCAACGTCGCAACACGTTGGGTCCTTGACCACCCATTCGTGGGTGCTGTGATCATAGGTATGAACGCGATCATGATCTTCACCGGACCGGGAGCTTATTTTCTCCCGGCCATCTCGTTGCTCCCCCCCTTTCCTTCTAGGTGCTAGACTGGGTGTTTCCGAGCATCCGGATGATAATCAACATGTCTTTGGATTCACACTGACGGAGGAGGACCAGAATGCGATTGAAGCAGTGCTCGCTCAGTCCAACGGCCGCCGTATGATCAGCATGATTGGTGACTGCGGCGCCGAGTACCGCTGAACCTGAACACCGCATTATTGTTCGTTCCGAACAACATGCGTACCTATCATTTGTGATGAATTTTACATTTTATGACACAACTCATGCGCAATCAAACACACATCACGGTCTGACCATTAAGAGCATTTGGGCCGACCTTCTGATTCCCAGGTCTGTAAATGTAGCTGCGTGTGGTCAAATGATCTGGGCCCTCCCACAGATATAAATAGACCTTTCTGTCTTCAGCATAGTGGACCAGAAGTTATCTCAAAACGTAATAGATAGAATTCATATTACAGCTCATGTGACGGATGGATGTACACCACTATGGAAAACTGAGAGCGTGAAATGCCTGCCAAAGTAAGCCAGATTAAGTGGACGAGGTAATGCTATCGTGGGAATACACAGTCCGATGTCAAAAGAAATGGGCGCAGTCTAATGACTCAAAGTCTACTGGTGTGGGAAGCGATTAAGGCAGAGGACAGGCGCTGGATTGGCTGTAACTTCCTCTTGACATCTCGTAGGATGGTCGTTTTTGGATGCCAATCTCGGAAAGCATCTCGTAACGCAATGATTTCGTCGGAGAAAAGAGTAGCGACCTTTTCATCTGCGATGAGATCACGGAGCGCCCACGGAATCTAGGTATACAGGTATACAGTTGGTTAGTCGGTGCGAGCCAACCCCGGCGATCCAGAATGAAGACGCACTTCGTAATCATTCCGCTCAGCCAAGGCATCAAATGGTTCCTCAAAAAATTCAACCTGCCCTGAACCACCATCGGTGAGGAATAGGTAATTTACTGCCAAGCTGTAGCGTCGCCACAAATGAACGGGCCGGATCACAGATTTGAAAATAAACTTACGAGTACGTGGCCCGCTCCTCATATGGTGTCGAGTGTCCGATGCCATTCAATGATCCAGCGGTGACTTCCGATAGGTGGGTAAGGAGCCCGCCGTCAGAGAGTCCTGCGTTTCGAATGCGCAGAAGCAGGACGAGTAAGTTGGAGAGAAAATCGGAGGGGCTATGTCCAGATTAGCTAATCATCTGGAGTATCGGACAGCCTCTACGCACTGGTATGCGTCTCCGTCAATGTACAGCGCACGTAGAATCAGGGGATGAGATACGCATGTGAACAGTCCTGAGTACAGCCCTACGACCTGGTCGTTGAGCGATGCGATGTAGACCATCTTGATCTAGGTGATATATTGATTTCGTGGGTGGCATTGTCACAGCTATATCACATACCCCATTATTCAGGATATTTCGAAGAGCCCTTACGTAGTCCCGGGATATAGCACTTTCCGTGTTCTGATGCCACAAGTGTCAAGGAAACGTTCGAATGAATGACACATGTTCCTGAACCTGGAAGACCCGCACCTGAAATTCAAATAATTCTCTCGCGGCCGTGGATTCGAAATACTGAGGTTATGATGAGTCGGGAAATTCATTACAGGTCGTTATGTGACTTGCCTGAATGTATGGTTGTACCAATGAACTCGTACTCAAGTATCGCAATGGTCCGAGATGGATCCCACAGAGTGCCAGACAACATATGCGCTGTGGAGGCCTCACGGGCTCAACCGAACCAGAGGCGACACCAATTGCGGGGATAGATGCATCGGCGTTGAGGGATGTTCGGATATGACGATCAGCAATAAGACGGTCTATGAGATGTGTTGACACCACCGATCCCTGAGAATGCGTTGCCATAAAAATAGCATCGGCGTCATGAAGATCCTCCATCCAACCCTTGTTATCAGTCAAGTTTTGATACAACCTGTTTGGGCCAACCTGTCATGGAGACAAGGAGGACAACAAGACAGGTGACAACATACCTCTCAACCCGGCGACTGATAGTTCCTTCACCTTCCAGAGGTATCTTGGTGACTTTATCGAGTTTCACCTTATGTTCCTCCAGGAAATAATCCAGGGCGTCGGTAAGCCCATTTACAAACCTGGAACTTGTCCCTGTGGGCTGAGCGAGAGATCTCATAAGTGTCTGCGTGTCATATATTGTCGCGCACTAACCTCGCCAGCCAACGTGCGCAACACAGCACCTTCAAGCGACTCTCATGAGCATGACCTGACTAACGTCCAGGGCGGTGACCCACCAGGAAACCATCCATGGACCCCAATGATAACTACTCTCTTACATCCCCCGAGTATGTCCGCGTCTTGCCCTACACCGACCACATCCCACGTTCGTGGGAGAGCTTTAACGTACGGTGAATAAACGGATTCCTTTGCTTTACCTTTACCCCTGTTCGAAGAGGCCTCATCGCGAGAAAACAAAACACCGCTAACATACTGCAGAGTCTTCGACAAAGCTGATGGGGGTTCATGAGGCACTGCCGAACGTGGCAATGTATGGAATGTATCGTTCCAGGTAGGAAGGACGAGATTTTGGGGAGGTGGTGAGGTGGGTGTTTTTACGCTTGACTTTTTCGATGGCGAAGGGGACGACTGCCGCTGCAATGAGTCATTTACGACGGTTTCAGGGTTAGTTGCCGCGTGTGGCATAAGAGTCCGCTTATCATCTTTTTTTTTTAGAGGCGGAGATGAAGAAGGCAAAGCATCCGACGTGCAGGGTTGTGCTCGAACGGGGGGCTTAGTAGCTCGAGTCGGCAATGGTTGGGTCACCGTAGGTGCTGATGAAGGCGCAAAAATTGGCTCAGGAGACATCTCATCATCTATTTCCATTACTTCCATTCTTCCCTCTTCTTTTTCGTAGGTTATGGATTTCATTGCAATTGCCTTTGCAGTGAAGAATGACATCCATCCTGTCGGATTTGTTGAGATAACGGACTGGATAGGATTGCTGTAGTCGACAGATGGAGTAACGGGCGGATCCTTTGGAAAGGAAGATTCCTGGGTAGGAGGGGAGGGAGCCCCGTGGTCTCCTTCAGGCCGTTTCACCTGAGTCTTTGAAGCCGTCTGAGAATGATCTGGCGGATCTTGTTGAGAGCCTGAATTCATATCCGAGGCCACGGTGGTGGTGGCCGATGATGCTGGTTGGTACCAAGACCAAGGTGCGTACCATGTGGGAGTCTGTGGAACCCTTGTGGCATCTGCGCTCTGGAAGGAAGGCGCTTTCTGGTCATTGGGTAGCGAACGTTCCGTGACACCGACATCTACATTCATATCCACCCGAGCCATGATCTCGCAGCCTGACTGTGAATTTTCGTTGGGATCGGGAATAGATGGGTGGTCGGGAGCTGCCGAAGAAGCCTGGGCGTCAATGGACTGCAAATTTTGCGCGCTTGGCTCTGCCTGGATGGGGGTGGTACTTGCATTCCACCCTAAATATGTCCACCATGTAATCGTGCGAACCTCGGTTGGCTGGGTAGGAGATTGATTGCCGCATTCTGAAACATGCACGGTGGAAGTGGAGGGCGTACAGGTTGATTCGGACACATTCATCGAAATTGTATTATGAGTGTTTCCGGGATCTATCCAGCGCACAATAATGAAATTCGAGATCATCCCTACTTTAACAAGAACGTCCTACCTGGCGTAGCAACGGAGGGTTCACGAGCGTGCTGAGCAGGTGATTCCCGCGGAGGTGGAGTGACCGGCGCCTCGAATGGAGGTCTTGACTTTGCCAATACGGGCAGATTGAATACAAAAGTGCTTGCCACCGAGGTAGGCAAAGCAGAAGGGCCAGGTGGCAAAGGACTTGGCGGGGGCTGAGAAACCGGTTGTTCTTCGCATACACCAGGGACGTCAACCTTGTTAAGCTTTGGACGTGGAGTCGATGCGGAATGTCGGGATTGTGACGTAGTGTCCCCGGGGAGACGTAGGAGGTTGGTACGATGACTGGAATCTCCTACTACACCAACTGGGTCTGCCGGATTCGTGACTTCGTGGGAGTCAGGGTTGCTTCTGTTGTCCAACAATTCTGTACAGATATAAACAGCATCCGATGCTTCTGGTGGAGAACCCAGTTTGACCTTTACTTCGGTGACGGGAGTTTCCTTGCAACTGGACCAGAAGAATAGGTCGAACCATGACCGTTTGTTAGACAAGGATGGGGTCGAAGGAGCATCTTGCATAACGTCGAATGGAATGCTTTGAGGGTGAACGGGCTGAGGAGTTACGGGAACCTCGTCCGGGCTATGGGCTGGTAGGGTGGCGGGAGAGGGGTGTTGATGCACTTATCAAATCAAATCGGTTGAGTACAATGCTCGAAGAGAGGCGTGATCGCAAGCGCACCCAACACTGAATGGTTGTACTCACGAGCAGCATTTACGGGATGTGACTCGGTGGAGTTGTCGGCAGTGGGTGATTGGTCGTGGTCCCCGACGGTCGTAGGAGTGGTGCTGGACTGAGAAAGTTCAGGCGGCATGGCTCTGCGTAGGATGACGGGTAGATTGTCTGTTGCCGAGGCTAGGAGACGTGTCTGTTGGGGTTGCGCGACAACAAATGAGGTGACAGGTGGGAGAAAGTTATTGTGTATGGAAATTGGGCGTTTCCAACGAATCTGATGAGCGGATGAGGAGGGAGTCATAAATGATCAGTGACTCTGACTTGTCAAAGAGACTCTGCCAGCAACTGGCAGGAGCACGCGCACAGCAGCTACTCGACCCACACACGCCTGCTCCATCAACGACATAATAAACCACGTGACACTAACAGCACGTGCGTGGTACTTATTACGCCATAGCGTTGCAGCCAGCGGAATCGCCCCCGGCACGAAGAACGTTGGCTGGCCACGTAAGAATGGCAAGCCAGCTCGGCCCTGAAATGTCGCTGACGCCTCAGATGGTGGATAAGGTGTGAGATCTGTCACAACTTTTTTTTCGCCATAATACTTAATGCTGCCACTGCCTGCCAGTGCTTCATAAGGAATGTTAACTCTCATCACTGTATATAGAATTTTCTTATGTACCCCTTATAAGGAATTTATGGATTGTCTAGTAAGTAGAACACAAGCTCAAGAGCTTGCAGTTAGGCCAAAGGCCCAATAGAGGGTGCAATGCTTCCTCCAAACCATCTTCACAACTCCATGCAGTATTGCAGATGGTTTATCTTTCTTGGCCCCTTTTCCTTTTGTTTCCTTTGCCTAGATGACTATTAATGCCTACATTGTTTTAGTTTCTTTCTCCTATTGCTGGTAAGGTGTTATCTCATCTCATGCTATTCTTGTTATCTTGAACATGGGCATTACTTGCTAACATGTGACATTACTTATCTTACCTTCTACAATGTTCTATTTCTTTCCTCTTACCATGCTACTCCATAATAGGTACTAATAAGTAGTGTCATATATACTATAATGTTTCTTATGCTACTTCTGCACAATTCATGTAGTCTACACCCTTGTTCTCATCCTCTTGTCCAAGTTCACAGTAACCTTAGTTGTTCATTTGAGCACACCACTCAGGAACATCTCTTTATCATCCATTCTTGTCATCAGAGGATAGTATCTCCTTATTGTTGTCCACCCTTATTGTTGTGGACTCAAGCACACGCCGGGGTCTACGATGACTACCCAGTGGCCTGGCCACAGCTCTCGCACTTGTTACTCGTGCCTTCAATCAGCAGACACCTCCACTGGCCGGTCAACTGAATGACAGGGAGCCGAATACTCCAGTACCCCTCAAGTGAGCGTAAGTACCAAGGAAGTGGAAATGACTAAGGGACCTTAGCCATCTCCCCTCCCCTTATATATTGCAAAGGTCCAGTGCACAGACCATCTACTATATAAGGGTACAGGCCACATCTCGTAAGAGCGAAATCTAAATAAGGAAAGGAAGGAGAAGTCGACGG
>JBBPJN010000024.1:0-40406 GCA_038088755.1 Boletus aff. separans
CGCAGAGGTCACCTTGTTCCACATTTGGTACATCGCAAAACACACGCATCCTCAAGAGAAAAGGGGAAAAAATCTACAGCGCGAGCTAATGCTCTAAACACGCCCGGAGCAGGACGCTCAAGGACTTCTTGTAAAGTGGTGTTATCCAGAGGTATTGGCGATGGTCTGAGTAGTCCACGAGCTTCTTCATGCGACCCATTTGTCAGTACCGTCAGACCGTCCTGAATATTTTCTCTTCTCCACTTGTCCTTGTTTCTGCACATACACGTATGAGCGGAGCCAGGCGAACCATGAAACACACCGACCTCTGCAACGTTTGGGCACGGTGGCTTGACAAATCATGCAAAGAGACGATAAGTGTATCCCTTCCCCCCAAGCACCCGTGCATACCACAGGATGCATTCAAGCGTTTGATGCGCAGGTTGTGGATGATGAACACGGAACCGGGCATAAGGTCTGATGAAATCTCGGCTTGTGCATCGTCCAACTTTATCTTCAACACACGGTGTTCAAGATTGTGTGCCCAATCAGCTGTTGAGACGGTGGCTGGTAGGTCGGGATTAAACGTGTAATCGGTGACGTATATAAAATGCCCGTCTCGCGAGTTGAGGTCGTTGTGGAGCAGCTGCCAAGAACAAGGTGGGCATGAAGCAGAATTACTGAGATATGGTATACCTCGACAATGCAAGTGAGGAAGTTCGTGCTCCCTTCCACATCTTGAAGGAGCATGTCCGGGAAAATGCGTAATGATGCCGAACTCGAGGTAAGACTGGATTTGAACTCTTTCTTTCTTCTGAAGAAGACATCAGTTTGTTCTCGCATTACACTGAAAATACTGACGCCAGAAGAGCCCGGAGATGAGGCTGCGCTTCAAGTTTTGTTTCATCCAGTCGAGTAACCTTTTCTGCGAGCCGCATTGTACCCTCCATGTAATGGGTAGGATTCCACTTTGCCCGCACGTTGTGAAAGTACCAATATTCGCCAGTATTCATCATCTTTGCGATGTCCCTTGCATCATCCCACATAGCACACTGCAAAACGCGATCATGCAACTCGGGTGGACACCAAGTGCTTTGCATGGGGTGAATCAAAGCGTTGGCGGTGTAGTCTGTGACATAAACAGTGGTCGCTCCACCGAAGTTATCGAATTTTTGTAGCACCTTCCAACGAAATATTGAGAATCGGCTCAATTAAGATATAAGCTACTCACCTCGACAGTACAATCGAAGAAGCCTTGAGGAGGGAGGTCGGGTGAGGCTTCAGAAATCAGCAGATGCTGTCTGCAAGCTCCTGAGCACTGCACTATAGATATGTCCTGACCCTCAATAGCCTTCCACCACTCTCCAATTTGCCGACAATATTCAAGTTCTGTGCTATCCTCTGGTACCCAGTACGGCGTGAATTCGTAACCCATCCCCTGGTCAATTGCTTCTTTCTCAGGAACACTGCCTTTGTTAGGAGGTCGGATAGAGTGTTCGAGCGGATCGTAAACAGCCCAACGCAACTTGTCACTGTAACCGGTAGCTATGGCGGCACCATTTAGCTCGTCAACCTGTAGCGTAAAGTGGTTGTAAATCAGTGTAACCGTTAGATGGCGGGATCGCTGTCAGACCTTAAGCTTACGTAGAATAACAATGTCATCCTTCTGCACTTGCGGCAACCACTCTAGATATTTTTTTTGAAAACAGTTCACTCTCATACTTTGTTGTGTTGTATCGACGATGGATGGATCGGTGACGGTGAACGAGCGACACCATTCTAGAAAAGATGATATGGCCCACGCCAGCCAAGCAGAATGTATTGACTAACCTTCTGTCCTTGTCTTTTTTTCCGGGCGGGCGGACGTCACAATCCCGATAATGTTGATCATTGAATCACCTTTTCGGAGGTTACTGAGGGCAGTGAAAACATCGCCCTGTGATTTAGAATGCGAGATCAACACCCAGTAATATAACCACCGAGTGACGAACTCTTTGTGTACGAATACCTGCCTTCAGCTGGAGGGCAGGGACACTGTCTTCTCCGGATGTGGCCATCGCATTGCTAGGTTTGTTTTCACGCGAAACGCCGATATTGCCATCCTCCGGGATTGAGGCTGCTTCACTGGTTTGCCCCCTAACCTGGAGGAGCTTCGAATGGCTGTCAGATACGTTAATCAAGGAACTCTGAATTGAAATTTGAGGTTGTTCGTGGCGGGTAACGACATCAGCTGGGTGTGGTCCGTCTGTGTCATTTGCTAATTGATTAGGAAATGTTGACCCCTTGAGTAGTCTTCGTTTCTTCCGTTGTCTCCTTGAGGGGCGACCGGGTCTTTCTGTGCTAGGCTGTTGAGCCGGTCGCACGGGCTGAGCAGCTGTTCTGTCTATGACCGCAGTCGACGGCAGAGGGGGTCGATCCGCACTGGCACCTTCACCGTAACAACTGGTGGGGTCTCTTTGGGGAGGGGTTGGCATGCGTGGGTGAATTACTGTCTGGACGGGTCCGTGATGGATCTCGGAACTATCACTTGTGACCGCATCCGAGACGGTGTGGACCGTGCCAGGGTTGTACCATTCGACCGTGTTCCCTACGTGTCCAAAGCAGTCATTTTTTATGGTTGTCGGATCTCGCTGTGGACGTACTTACCCTCCCACGAGTCGACGACTTTTCCTGCGTTGGCGCCAGTGAGATACTTCAAGACAACACCATATGGAAACTGGAGGACGATCGGAAAGTAATACGGGGCGCTGGATGCCTTGCGCTGAACAACTCTCATCCCTTTGAGAGCAAGGGAGACGCGTTCATGTGGTCGAAACGCGATCCCATCCTTGTGAGGGACCTCCACCTCGAAGCGATAGAGAGTAGAGTCTTCCACAACTTCGAGATTGAGACGGTGCAACCGGTTCCGGGGCGGCCATATCATGAAGACCTTGCCCTCAATGTATCCCGAATCGTCACCCGCGAAGCGGAGGAGCTCCTTAAGGTTTCGTCTGCGCGAGAAACAATCCTGCGGGTGCAAACAAGGACTATTCGCTCCTTGCACGTTCATGGGACAAGTCAGGTTGAACGCGGCCGGGGCCCAAATACTAGCCTACATCCCAGTGGCACCTGCACGTGCACCCTCACCGTACACATTATGTCGCTATCCCTTTCTGTTCTGTATGCGAGAGCCCTGGACAAGGCCGCCAGGGCTTTCAACTTACTTACTATCAACGATGAAACTCAGGCATGCACCGAGTTCACTAACGTTGGTGATTGGCTGACGCGACTCCATCCAGGAGCTCATTCAAGACGCCCTGTCTGATCTCACTCAGGTGACCTCCCGAGTCGCCAGTCTATCACTGTTCAGCTCAAATGAGATACTCGACGACATCTCTACGCCGGATCTCGTGTATTTATCTCTCCCCTTTATCCGCGCAGAGGTCCAGAATCGCGTCAGAACAACCGAGAGGGATGATCGCATGAGGAACCTGACGCAAGTTCAGGTGAGTCCGAAAACTACTCATCATAAGCATGTTACCAAATCCGTTAATATTAGCGTCATCTCAACATGTATACTTCCAACCTTGAAACCTACGATATCGTACCAGAGGCCGAGCGTGTCCTGTATGGTCAACAACCGTCCTCTATCAGAGACGCTGCGAAGCGCAGAGAGGTCAAAATTAGACAATACAAAGCTGAAAAGGACCTGCGCACTCGTATAGAAGTGATTAGGAGACGTCAGCGACAGAGGGTACCGGAAGACCGCTCGTTGAGCGACTTCGACTTCGTGGCGTCTCTGCTTCACCCTTCAGAAGATGATGCGGAGGATCCTGAAACTGAGAATATCCTCAGAGAAGCTACATTGCTACTTCTCAGACTCTTTTATGCTCAGGCTTGTGCACAACTCGAAGCTGTGGATCAAGAAATTCAGTTATTGCGTAGCGCTCCAAACTCGCCGCCGCTACCAAAGCCACCAACGGGTGAACGACAAAATAAGACAAAAGACCAAGAGGACATGTGGAAACTTGAAGCGGTTCAAAAACTTCCTAGCAGAGGGTCCCTATTAGATCCCCATGGTAAGGTGAGTATCAGCGAATGTAACTGTGAACTTTCCTGATCAGCGCTGCAGCCATTGTGGCCCTTTACCATCTTGCCTGCGAACGTATCAGACCGAACTCGCTTACATGCACAAGTGTTTGAGCCTGACCACCGTCTCCCAACCATGACCATCGATGAATACCTGGAAATTGAGCGACAGCGTGGGGGTATCCTTCCCACCCAAGGGTAAATCACACTCTGAGAATACATGCGCTTGATTAATCCGTCTGATAGGCCCCAGCCCGAAACCAAGCTCCCGTCGTCTGAACAGCTCGCCAAAGATTCGGAAATGGATGGGACAACGCTTGGAGAATTGAAAGCTGAAGAGAAACGCCATAAAGATGAACAGTGGGCCCAGTACAAAGATTCGCACCCAAGAGGTGCAGGTAACATTATGAACCGTGGTTAGCAGACAGATCAGGGCAACTAGTAGCATTTGGGTGATCCAGTCGATGGATCGTAGCAAACGATTGATATGTCCGAAACAAAATCCTGGTATATAACGTGACAAGAAAAAGGGAAAGCAAGGTAAGGTCGGTCGGACCCGTCAGCAGTTGCACTGTGAGGCTTCTGGAACAGTAGGTGTTTGAGCAGTTGTCACGTCGATTTCTGGAATACTCTCGATTCAAGACTAGATCGCGTAACCCAGGAAGAATACATACTGGTGTTCTGCGCGTCTGTTTGCACATTGTTATCCATGCCAGTCAGCGACATGGCTATTTTCTTGAATAAGGACTTGACATTATGGCCAGCTTTCGCCGAGGTCTCCATAAACATGATGTTCGTTTGCGTTGCCTTTTGAGTCGCCTCCTCAACCGTAACTTGACTGGAATGAGACAAGGGGGTGAGAGATGCGTCACGCGACAGAGGGGTAGTATTTGAGGACGGACCGCTTTTCTGAAAGGTCAGCCTTGTTACCGACTAGGACGATGATGACATCATTTCCGCGCTCTGATCGTACGTCGTCAATCCATTTTGACGTCGACAGGTAAGATTGTCGGTCTGCACCCAAGAAGCTAAGCGATGGAAACCGAGTTGGAGTGCGAGGTACTCACTGGTAATGTCGTACACAACTATTGCTACAGACGAATCACGGATATAGGATGGTATTAGCGAACGGAATCGTTCCTGCCACACATGAGCCATTCTGCATGAGCACAATTCCAGAGCGTCGACTCGACTCACCTGTCCAGCGGTGTCCCATAGTTGTAACCGGACTGTTCGGTCCTCGAGGTACATTGTTTTGCTCAAAAAGTCAATGCCGATCGTAGCCTGGTACGTGTTGTCGAATGTATCGTACATGAATCTGTACGTATACCATAATGAGCGCAAGTATTTGAGGGACAGTCTTCATGTCCGAGGCTGACCGGGTGATCAAGCTGGTCTTGCCAACACTCTGGTCGCCAAGCAGCACGATCTTGGTGCGCTTTGGGGGTGTCGAGGAGAAGTCGGCGGTTGCGGGAGTCGACAAGGCGTCCATTTTGTGTGCGGTGGGGTGTTGTGTCGGGCTGTTGCTGCCAGGGTCGGTCCAAGTCGATACTATGTGACACGTATTGGTGTAGCCCGGAGTCAGTTTACCCTTGTTTGGAAGCATCCCTTAGCGTCGTGATGATCTCACGGCTGCTGGTGTCAGCACCACTGGCAGTAGTAGTACAATGAAACTCTCGGACAAGATCGCGGCACACGCCCCTACGCAACCTTTCTATACATTCGAGTTCTTCCCTCCTCGCACAGACCAGGTCGGTTGCATGCCCAAGCCTATCCCTGCTTCGTTAAACAGCAGACAGGGCTTCGACAATCTCATCTCGCGTATCTCGCGTCTCTCTCTACTCCGTCCCATTGCAATCAGTGTAACATGGGGTGCCGGTGGCTCCACAGGAGACAGAAGTCTCGACCTGGCTGGACTGACACAGTCCGAGTATGGCATTGACACTATCCTGCATCTGACGTGCACAAACATGCTTCCCGGCATGGTTGATGACGTTTTGCGCGTGCGCCAGTAGTCCGTCCCCCGTCTCCTACCTAACGAAATCCCCAGGAAGCGAAAGCGCGGGGTATACAGAACATTCTAGCACTCCGCGGTGGTCGGTCTTTCCCACTTTGAGTTAGTGATCTAATGTATTCAATCCTTTTGTCCAGATCCTCCACGCGGACAGGAACATTGGACCCCGGTTGATTCACGGTTCACATCTGCACTGGATCTGGTCAAGTATATACGTTCTTCGGAGGAGTACTCGTCTCACTTTTGTATAGGTGTTGCGGGTAATTAACGTGCTTTGATATCAGAACAAGAGCGGAAATGATGCTAATTCATCACTTTAATAGCTTACCCTGAAGGACATCCAGAAAATGACACTGACGAAGACGATGCTATCGACATCCTCAAACAGAAAGTGGAAGCCGGCGCGGAATTCATTGTAACACAACTGTTTTATGACACGGATCGTTTCATCGAGTGGATTAGAAAAGTTCGAAGCAGAGGTTCGTGGTCCACCGGGCTATTGAAGCTCTTTCCCAATAACATGCAGGCATAACCGCGCCAATCATATCCGGCGTCATGCCCATACAGACATACGCATCCTTCCTCAGAGTCATCAAACTATGTGGAGTACAAGCTCCGTCCAATATCATGGCCGATTTAGATTCGATCCGGGTGAGTTGTTCGATCGACTGTACTGGAAATCAATTTGAGATTCGCAATAGCACGACGACCAACTTGTCAAAGACTACGGTGTTCGTCTTGCCGTTGACATTATACGAAGGATCACAGGATCCGGCCTTGTTTCCGGTATTCATTTCTGCACCCTCAATCTCGAAAAGAGTGTTCAAGTTGTCCTTGAGAACCTTGGGTGGGCGGGCGGTAGTCCATTTGCCAAGAACAAACTTATTGTCGTAAGGCCTTTTTACTCTCCTAGATTGATTATGAACCTCGAGATAAGGATTCTCCTTCGCCGTCGAATCGCCCTTCACTTCCCAGTTCAGACTTGGTAGTCACTCCTAGTCTCGCTACCACAACTGCTGCAAACGCCTTAACAAGCAAACCGACACTGGAGCCGGAGCCTCCCGGATGCGGAGAGCTTAACAATGCGGCGACCTGGGACGAGTTCCCAAACGGTCGGTTCGGTGATCACAAGAGTCCCGCGTTCAGTGCGCAAGATCAGTGGGGTGGTTTGGGAATCAACGTACGACACCACAGTGGTCCACTATGCATCACAACTCAAACATTTTCCTAGGTTCATGCGGTGCAATCCCACTGGGGTAATCCGACCCGCACGGAGGATTTGACAAAGCTTTTCCTGGATTACCTAGACTCCAATATCTCCTCCACACCGTTCTCTGCTTCGCCACTGTCTCTTGAATCCGGAACAATCCTCGAGCACTTGAGAAAACTTACCAGCCAAGGGCTATGGACTGTTTGCTCTCAACCTGCAGTTGATAATGCTAACTCTACCGACGATGTCTTTGGCTGGGGTCCAAGGGGTGGCTATGTCTGCCAGAAAGGGTTTGTTGAATTTTTCGCGGAAGAGAACGTCGTGTATCAGATTGAGAAAAAAATTGAAATGGAAGGGAATGGTTGGATTCATTTTTTTGCAGCAAATTCTCAGGTAAGTTGTGGCACTCGGCGGGAATTAATGACCTGATTATAATATACCTTAGGGTGAATGTAGGACTAATGTTCCTGAAGATGGGAGGAATGCGGTCACTTGGGGTGTGTTTCCCGGCAAGGAGGTGGTACAGACGACGATCATTGAACGAGAATCATTTCTCACGTGGAAGGTGCGACCTCATGCCATGACCAAGAATGACCAACTCTATGAAGCTCACTTTGACGTTGCAGGACGAGGCCTTCTCAATATGGGCCGACTGGGCATCCTTCTACCCTCCCGAGTCTTCCCAGAGAGCATTGCTCGATAAGGTGCGGGAGACACGTTGGCTGGTCAGCATAGTGCACCACGATTTTAAGCGCTCGGACGCCCTTTGGTCATTCTTACTTGATCGTGTGGTTCACTTGTAACTACCGTTTATTGTCTTGGCAGAATATAGCAGCCTCATGTCTCGCGAGTTTATAAGTGTGCCTCTATATGTGTCCTGAGGAAACGCTACGATGCATTGCTGTCGAGACTAATATTGTTCGTAAGGTGGCCTAGGTTTAGTGTTGTAAGACTCTGGAGCAATGTATGCTGTTAACCTTGCCCTCGGAATCATGTGGACGCTGCGTTTAGTTGTTTATTATTACCTGATCCTTTGGACGAGACAAATTAGTCGTGGTGCCAGTAGTGGGGTCACGGGTCGCTGCGATCCAAATAGCATAATGGTACACCTCCATTCCGCACCACAGCAAGTATCCCGGAGTCACTTCATCCAAAAACTACCCGTTTGTATGTACATGAATATCTTCCAAGCTGTAACCATTAAAAATCATTGAATTCTACTGCATCTAGTTGGAATTGGGGGCCACCTTTGTGCCACCACTGGCAATAATCATTGATGTGACGAGACCGAACATCTTGTTTCAGCCCTCATGTCGATTGCTTCACCGACCCTCATACCCCGCCCCCCCGTCGTCCCGCTCGTTCTTCCCAAACCACCTCACATCGGCCCAACCCCTCTGCCCACAATCGATAGGCACCAGGGACGCATAAACCACGTAAGAGATCTACAACGCGAGGCAGACGACTTGTCTGACGAAGAAAACGACCTGGAAGACTGCGTACGTATCGGGTCCACACAACGTCTACTGCATTGTTCATAGTACCCGAAACCAGAACCTACACGTCCGAAACCGGGGCTTCGTATGGTATATTCCGATAGGCAGACACACCACACAGCTAGAAGAAAAGAACGACGTGCGTGTATACACCTCACTTGAATAACGTTCAATCTTGTCCGACTTTGCGTACAGGCAGAGGAGGATTCGGAGGGTTCGTCCAGTGGCCGCACGGACGAAGGCACGACACCACCCCACGAAGAGAACGAGGACTCTGCACCAGACTTGGACGCTAGCATCGAAGACATGGATGAAGAACAGAACTCGGATGAAGTCGAAGAAGGCATGACAGAGGAAGAGCCTTCCGATACGTAGGACATTAAACGTTTCAACGAGCACACCGTCACCAGCCTTCGCGCATTCACGTAGTAGTGTACATCACGCCGTGAAAGACTACCGTTGTACTTGATTGTAACCCATCCCGCAGAGTGTCAACTGGCAACCCCTTAATCAAGACAAGGGTGAGGCCGACCAGGTCCTCAGTAAGTGAGAGTTTCAATGATACCGTCTAGAATCCTGATCGCATCTGGCATGTTGAACTTCTCAAACTGCAACGCAGCAGGTACGCTGTCGCCGTGAGCCTTAGAGCATTGGAAGCGAAGGAAAGGAAAAAAACGCTCACTCCCAACCGGTGACTCGCTTGACAGGTGCCTCCAACCGCAAAAAAGCCCTTTTCTGCACTTCCGCTGCGATTTCGCCGCCAACACCACCAGTGTACCCCGCTTCATGAACTATAACCAACCTCCGGGTCTTTTTGACGCTCTCTATGACAGTCTCCACATCCCAGGGTAGTATGGTGCGCAGGTCTATGAGTTCTACCCTTGCACTCCTTAGTGAGGCAGGGATAAGAGGTTCTAAGGCTGGTAGCGGAGAACGCAGAATATTAATGGCAGTTTCGCAGTGATAAATTGGAGTGCCCCAGGAAAGAAGGGTTAGGTCGGATCCCGGGGAAAGAATCTCGGCACGAGAGAGAGGGAGAGCAAAATCATCGATCGGAACCTGCTCGACTGGCAGTTACCATATGAGCATGAAGGAAGATGACATCACGGAGTCATACAGAATTACCTGCAGAACGATACAAAATCTTAGGTTCCATGAAGAGAACAGGATTTGGATCACGGATTGCTGCCAACAGCAACCCTTTGCATTGAATTGGCGACCTGGGGATGACAATCTGTGACCAAGATGCGGCCTTCTCTTAGATTCGCCACCACAGTAAAACGGAGTGAAAGTCAACCTTGAGCCCAGAAGCAGCGAAGAAAAAGCCTTCAGGGCTTTGCGAATGGTATAAACCACCGTGCCCGACGGCCATCGTCGGCGTACGGATTGTTAACCCACCAATCGAAAATTGACCACCCGCGCGGTACCTATACTTGGCAGCCTCGTTCACAATCTGTATCGGTGCTGAGTGCCAAGGCTGGAAAGAGTGTATGTAGGTCGGTTAGGCGTACCTGGTCAAAAGCAGGAAAAATATAGTCAGCGAATTGGATCTCTGCGATGGCTGTGTGTCCCATGGATGCAATTCCGATTCCGAAACCGGCGATGCCTTGCTCCGTCAAGGGGGTATTAAAGACGCGTTCACGACCTATCCACGCATATGCATGCACTGCGGTCTGTCATCATGGGCGGGCCAGGCAATAACAATCCTACCGAATTCTTCTGCAAGGCCCTGCAGAGGATACGTAAGAGTTGAACGACATGTAGAAAAGGTGCAAACCATGGTGCAGCGGAATACGCCCCCAAACGCGACATCCTCTCCGAAAACTACGGCAGTATCGTCTTTTGCGAGTGCAATACTACCAGGTCGTCAGCACTGAAGACAGCCAGACTCTCCCATCGTACCTGAGTGCATCCCTAACTGCTTGATACATGTTCATCTTCCTGGTTTCGCGACCTCCCACCATAGATCGCACATGGTCAGAATCGCTTTCGTCAGTCCACGTCAAACCTGGTGTACGGAGGGCGATTTCCCGAGTTAAACGAAGGAGCTGCGAGGACGCTACGGAAGAGAGACTGCCGCCTGCCGGTGGCGGCTCTGTGGTGTTGGTCGAGTACCATCGTCGGGAACGCTGGATGTCACCCCTGTGTCAGAGGCGGAGTTGAACAAGATGTGCTGACGGGACGTACGAGTGTGGACAGGCGAGTGAGGGGACGGAGAAGAGAGGGGCTGGTGATGAACATGGTCAGTTGACAAGGTGTACTTTCCTTGCCAGATTACGGCTGCTTTTCTCCCACTGTGCAAGATCCGGGTCGGCGGGTCCTCGCTGGGTCATATGAGTATAGTTGGGTTACTTGAGGGCCCACCGTTCCTGCCCGAGCCCGCCGTGTCATTCTACGGGCTCCTCGCTGGCGAAACGTGGAATAAAGACGTCCAACTCTATCGCGTGGCGGTAGTAGGTACATATTATTGTAAAGCGACGTTCTCGCGGTCACATTCCACGACGGCATGTCAACGCCAATGGAGAGCGACAGCGCATTCGTGGCCCCAGAAGGCGTGTACTCCGTCACAGAGGAGCACAGGCCCCCCATCACTTCCGCACCGTCGAGCATCGCCCAACTACACCCCACACGGCTCTCCACCGTCACCGTACACTTCAACCACCCCAAACATGCGAGCTCGCCAGGTTTGGCGCAGCTGCTCGGTGCGAACCTCAACAAGGATTCGCGCAGAGACAAAGAGCGGGAGAGAGAAAAGGACAAGGACAAGGACAAGGACAAGGAAAAACAGCTGCTAGACAATCGCAGTTTGTCGTCCAGCGACACCCCAGATGACAATCTCGTGACCTCACCAGATCTAACATCACCCCAAGCGAATACCGTACAAGACTCGGTAGTGTCTCAGGAACCTCACCACATGCTCTTTGCGCACCCATCTGTCTCGGGCAAGAAGAAATCCAGCACATCCAAACCCAAGCACAATATGCGCACCACTTCATCTACCTTCATAACACGCATGCAAAGCATAGAGGGATTGAGTAAGATTCTTGCCAGCAAACAGGGTGAGGTGACGTTCATGTTCTACAACTCTGGTAAGACCTTTCTCTGGTACGAAGTTGGTACCAAAGCCAAGGTACGCCCACGTTATAAATTTGGCCTACATCACCACCGATCATCGAACAACAGGAGCCACTTACAAAAATCAGTTTTTCCGCCTTTCCGACCTGCCATGATGTGAACACCCTTACTGCTTCGCCCGAGAGACTTGATGTTGTCATTGGGTTTAATACCGGCGATCTCGTCTGGTTTGGTAGGGCGTGGGTTGGCGTTCTCTGAAGGTGTTTGCTAAGAGTGCTGTCTCATAGATCCCATCGCGAGTCGATATGGTCGTCTGAACAAACAGGTGTGATTACCGGCTGGATTACACCATTCGTCGCTCAAGTTGGTTTTTGAGGGCTCCATCTCTTCTTCCCCTTCTACTGCAGTGCGCTGGGTCCCCGCATCGTCCACCCTCTTCCTCGTTTCCCATGCGGATGGCACGATAATTGTTTATGATAAGGAACGAGATGACGGAGTATTCAATGTCCCAGTCCCTGCCACTCAACCATCGACCCAGTCTGTCCTGCATCCTAACTCGCATTCTTCTCAGAATCGGTCACAACCAACAGGGGAATGGGATCCATTAACGACCGTGTATGTTACCGTGCCACCGTGGCATCCCGAAGCCAACACGAATGGGGTTATACGAGCTGATAAGGGGGTTGCCAAAAATCCCGTTAGTCATTGGAGGCTGAGTAAACGTGCTGTTGTAGGTGCGTACTTTATCGATGAATTTCAGGGCGCATCGAACCTTCCGCATCTAGATTTTGCGTTCTCTCCCGACGTCAAGCATGTTGCTGCCATATCAGAGGATGGCTGTCTAAGAGTGATCGACGCATTTGCTGAACAGTGAGTGATCACACTTTTCGTATTTCTCTCTCTTGACAGCTTCCTAGACTTGTCGATTGTTATGCGTCGTACTTCGGCGCATTGACCTCGGTCGCGTGGTCACCGGATGGTCGGCTCATACTGGTATAGTACTACCTTAGCGTCACGATCACTCCTCTTATCTAGCAATTGTTCCGCAGACGGGTGGGCAAGATGACCTATTGACAATATTTTCACCATGGGAACAACGTGTGGTTGCGAGGTGCCAAGGACACTCGTCCTTTGTGTCCGCTGTAGCATTCGATGCACCGAAATGCGACGGTCGGACATATCGGTTTGGCAGCGTTGGAGAGGACAATAAATTGATATTGGTCTGTCTGTGTCCATGTTGAAGAATCACTGATTCAAACTCATCGTTACAGTGGGACTTTTCCAGTAGTGCATTACACAGACCAAAACTTCAACATAACCATCATCTGCGTGTTTCAATGGCATCCAGTGTCTCATTGACTGCGGCATATCGTCGCGGGACTGGTTCGACCACTCAACTTTCAACACCTAGATATCATCCCGCACCATCCCGAAACGAGGTATCTGCAGTCCAGCCAGTTTTAGTATGCTATTAGCCATTCCTTCGTCATCACTTACTCATAGGATGTGCGCTTCACTCAGGTTAAACATATCGAGGCTGATATGCTTGGTTGCTTGACATTCCTCCCTCGCGCATTACTAACTGCGACAAAATACGGTCACGTGAGGATGTGGGTCCGACCACTAGTAACACCTGGAAACTCGCGTCGACGAACACATGGGAGGCAGCCACTTTCAATATCAGACCTGCAGGATGTGGTTTAAGCCTTGAGCTCTATATGAGACTAAGGCGTGAGGGATGCAAGAATTAAATTATACATATTGCGACCTATGTATATCCGAGGTGTTGAGTTAATTCCTGTGTGCCTCATGATGATTTTGAGGATTCATATCTCTTTCAACCCAAGGACGGGCAAGACGTGGTGTAGCACTTGGTCTTTAAATAGGACCCGCAGCCAATTGTCCAAATATGACTTATTTTGACGGATCCTGACAACAATTGTTCGAGTTGATATCGTGAGTGTCATTAAAAGCCAAGTCCATGACGATAGTTAAGTATGCAGTGGGTGATACGGAAATTGCGACGAAGAAAGTACGCGGAACGTTGATTTGAACAATAGAAGAACGGAAAGTTTCTCACTTAACAGCAACTTGAATGGCCCATCTTTCGATCCACCCCCGACGAACTAGTGCGGCCTCAAGCGCCACTAGGAACATCTCCCGACGCCACGCTTTAATACCCAGGGTCTTCACCCACATCTTGCGGATCTTCTGCTCCCCAGAGGATGGCTTGTACACGTGACAAAGTGCATGTTCGTAGTCAAGAGAAACGTTCGAAAGTGATTCGATGACCATGTTGGGGCCGAACGATGCACTAAGTTGCTTGAGCACGGAAACGAGGGGTCGTGGCCAGCGGCGTGGACGTTCGGACATCATAAATGGAATAGCGGAAATAATTTGCGCTGTACCTAATATTCGAAGAGATGGGGAAAAAGCTGAGAATTCCAGTGTCACTTTGCAACCCGCGTTGAAGGAGGGAATTGTCCCGTGAGGAAGGCAGTCGAGACAAAGCAGAGGGTCCAGGGTCGATGAAGTTAAAGTAGATGGACTAGGGGATAGGTATAGACGACTCGAGTTGGCAGTGGGTATATTGTGGTGTAGCCAACCAGACAGCTCTTGCATATATCCTGGCGAACGAAGAAAAGGATAACCTATAGGTTAGGATGCAGTGGATACACACTCGATCAAATTGAACTACCGCATATACGTACCTGACTTGGACTGTCCGGTCGGCGCCTCCTGTATTTCTCAGATATCTTGTATATGATATATAACACGAACCTTGGCAAGCATCCACCAATTGAAATACTTGACCCACCACTTCCACCCAATGTTGATACATATGACATGCCTATTCACAGTTTTCCCTGGGCCTATGAGATCTGCCAGGTCGTTGCTTGGGTTGCGAAACTCGATGACACCATCGATCGTATCCTTGATAATCACTTCGAGGGGTATGTTGATGTGCAAACGGAGAGCACTCGCAAGTCCGATGTAACGGCTCGGCCAAAGTGAGCAGGTTGGGACTAGGATGGTGACGAGAGCCTGCAGGGCAACCCTGGTACGAATGTGACCTTCCTTCAAGTTCCAAGCTTGCGAGAATGCTGCCACGAAGACGAGCGAAAGACAGCACGAAAAGACTAGCAGTGAGTATTTGAGACCGTCTCCGGGGAGGACGAGGCAACCCGAGAAACTATCCAAGCGAGAGCGAAGGACTTTATCTTGCAGGATCTCCCAGATTGCGGTGCCACTGCTGGTGGAGGTCCGAGTCATACTTGGAGTGGAAAATAATTCAAGTTGGCTCGCAGTTCTGATACACTGACACAGAGCAAATCATTTGAAGTAAATCCCGTCATCCAAAAGGCTGTGGAACCAATGGACAACCTAAGATCTATCATGGAGTCCGAGTTCTTTGTCTCGACAAATGGTAGCTGTAACACACAACGTACGCAAACAAGGAAAAGAAAAAGCGACGCCAGCAGGATTCGAACCTGCGCACTCAAAGAGTAACAGATATCGCGTGCCATTCGAATCTGTCGCCGTAACCACTTGGCTATAGCGCCTCAGGATTTGGAGATCAAAAAGAACCATGACTCGTGTTGACGACGTGTCACATGAGCCTGGAACTATTTCCACATATGGTAATAATGATTAGAGTTTGCACCTGGTCTAGCTACTAACAGTTGAGCTTGCCAACTGATTTCAAGTTAAAGGGTCTGGTTGCTCCAGTTCCTCCCACTACTTCCTTCTCGTTGGAGAGAAGTCATGGATTGGTTCGTTTTCGTTCGTCAGTTTTCTCAGTGCTAACCACTTTGTTCTCAGCCTGGAACTCAATGTTCGGCAACGTATTCTATCCGACCTGGCTGCGCACGAGCCAGATACTGACAATGACTTCTTCAGTATTCAGCGCCTCATCCAGTCTAAAGCTCAATCATCCCTACAAGATGATGACAAGTCAAGTAGCGGGACGAATGCGAAAAACAGGATATACATGGTACGTTCCGTGACTTGCGTTTCCAACATCCAATTACTGATCGCCTTACAAGACGGAAGCACGGGCACATTATAATATTGCATTTGGTGAAATGGTTGTAAACCTTCCTGAAAAGCATCTTCAAGACGGAGTTGATACACTCATCGCGGTCCTTGTCGGTATCTTGGATGACGCGCCTCACATTGATTACGACCAATCCCTGTCCTGGGACGGCAAGTATTATTGCCATTGCTCTATTCTATTCTGAACCTCCACTCATAGAATGGGCACTCCCGGATCAGCTTGTCTACTCGACCGTTTCTGCTATATTACGAGTTTGTTCTACTCACCCGGGTCGAGTGGACCGCGCAGTCGATACTATCCTACGGTTCATTATTCAAGTAGTACAGAAGCTCCCGACAGCGAGCCGTGGGTGTTTCAAGTGTTCTCGACTTGAAATCCCTGTTTACATTCGATCCGATAGCGCTGGAGGTCCTGACGCAGTTAACTCCTTCTGTACATGGCCTCTACCGTGCCATCACCTCGACGCTCTTTCCTTGGGCGGTGACTCAGTGGCAACTTCTATCTCACGCTCTTGCTAGTCTCGTCCAAGATTCCATTCTAGAATATATCAACCGACTCCTCTTTGATATTCATCAAGAAGCAGAGGCAAATCCAGATTCATCTGAGACTTTTTTCTTTTGTCACGCCTTCATCACGCGTTACATCAACTTCGGAAGACCTCTCAGCGGATATTTTATTGTATGCTGTGTCATGGAGTTACAATGGACTATACTCGCTCAAGCTCTTGTTGCAGTCTCTGCGGAGGGTGTCCAGTATCGAGGACCAGCGAAGGAGGCTGCCGCTGCCAACAAGGCTTGGTTGAGTCTGATGAAAAGAGCTGCGAAAAAGTTGCCCATGGGGGATGGAACGACGAAAGACGCGTTGAATTCAACCATAAGAGCATCTCTACAATGCTTCAAGGACCTTTTGGCGCAAATACAAGATATGGATATTGAACCCCCCATTGATACGTATGCTTGGGAGACGATGTCTGAAAGCTTGGTAAGTTTCATTTCCACCAACGACACTCATATGTGGACTTACCACGTTTCGCAGAAATTAGCATCTATATGTTCGGTTGCTTTGGGAGAACTTGACCCTGACCTCTATTCATGCCTTGGTCTACTTCTGAGCGACAAAACCCCGATCATGGACAACCTGGTTCAGGAGGCAGCTCTCAAAGCGATGACTGTGCTCGTCCAGAGCTTCCCAGAAATTGCGAAGGAGCTAGTGCACCACCTCCGTCGTTTCGTAACCTCTCCTCTCCCGATATTCGAATTCGCATTCAATACCGAGAAGCGCTCTCAACCGCCACTTACTGCCGCAGCGAAGTGCTTTGGTTTGTGCGTCAAGGTTCGACTCTTGTTTGAAATAGCGGAAAACTACTGACTGATCCTATCGGGCAGCTGGCACCAGGAGAAGATTCTATCATGTCAAACATGTATTCTCTCTTAAACTACATTGCTGCGACGAGCCAAGAGATTTTCGAGTCTTCCTCGCAGCAGCAGCTTTTGCATAATCCGCTGTACACGCCTCCTTTGTCAGCTTCCGCTGATCAGTTCACCTTCCAGAGCGGGGATGTGGGTCTTCCAGGTCGCTCTGACGAGGAAAAACATCTTATTGGCATCACTACAATATCTATTGTGACGCGACTTGCTTTGGAATTTAACAAAGAAGAGGTGACAAAGCTTACAATATCCATGTTGTTGCAGAGGTTCCGTACGGCGGAACCCACAGTCGAGGCAGCTATTGCGTACAACTTGGTAGACTTAGCCTTGGTTGCTCCCGAGGACGCTTTCGTGGATATCATCCGTGCGTTTTCGGCGATCAACCGCACAGCGAATCCGGAAGATCCAAGGTTCTCTAATAATATGGTGAGTCACATCATTCAGCGGAAACTATAATACCCACGCCCACTGTATGACTAGGTATTGGCAGCACAAACCAGACTTGCTCGGGAACTTGACAGACGACCTGATCTCTATGACGCGTACTTGGAGGAGTTGCTCAGCCTCTTCTCTGACAAAGGTGTGGCGATTCAGAATACCGCTGCCGCAGGGCATAATGGGAAGGTTGGCTGTCGTATCCCGTCTGTTGGCATCCTCGTTAACGAAGGAATTGTTCAGACGGAGGAGATGATAGAACAGCTTGCCTCGCTTCTTCTTCCTATTGAAGCTCTTTTGGATCACGCTGACTTCACACCTCACCTCGATGCTACCACTGAGCTGACCAACCTATTCCGAAACATGTGGTTTTTGTGTGTTCTTTTTCGTTTTACTACCTCCGGGGAAGAGGAGAGAGAGAAGAGTGCCATGACATGGTTATTGCCCGCACTTGCAAGGATCGCAATAAAGACGCCACGTTTAGTCCTCGAGAGCGTGTCGGATGCGGTAAGTGATTTGGAGTATCGCACGGTTGTAAGACATGAGTTCGCCCACTCGGTATGTTTTTTTTCCCGACCTCATGACGTTAAAACGCTGATCGACCACAAGGTCTTGGCAAAGCACCGTGCTTATCTCTCGCGCCGTATTTCCTTGAGCACGAGCGACCTGCGATCATTAACAACTGGTCAAGTCATCTTCTTGTTGGCGATGTATGACATAGAAACAATGCGCTCTGCGGCTGGACTTCCCTCCTCTCTAGCTTCCTATTTCACCAATCAAAGTTTGAACAGGCAAAACGGTTTGAACGTTTGCATGGATGCTGTCGCCGACAATGTAGTCTTTCTCTTTCATTTTGTACTGGCAGAAACTGATGGAGCAAACAGATAATCAGCGGGTGCAGCGCTGATCTGAATACCCAGGCTGCGGAGCAAGCACTTCCTTACCACCTATCTTCAGAACTGTGCAATTTGCTTGTGGCCAGTACCCATCGCATTGCGCGTGCTCGTGAGGTCGCGTCGAGGTACCTCAATCGTTTGATTACCTCATTCCCGTCGTTGATGTGTGACTCAACACTCGTCTACGCTATTCTTGAGTGTCTCACTCTCCTGAGACGCGCATGTGAGAACGAATACCTCGACGAGGTAATGTGTCATTCCCTGATCGAAGTCCTTGCACTCACATTGCGATTGTAGTACAATCCGATATATGAGTTCCACTCTGAACGCACGGGCATACGTCTACAATTGACAGATGATTACAGCGTTAGAAACGATATTCTCGTGCAGTTGCAACGACACGCGAGCAACTGGTTTGAGCTTGGTTTGAGCCGTGCCCCGATAGAGCTGCAATCAACTCTCCAGGTTCTTCTTCCCAAATTCTGACGTACAAGACACAAGTATAATATCCCCTTAACAGAAATACCTTGCTGCAACGCAATCCTTCGTTGGCTCAGACACATTTGAACTAGGCGCATCTATGGCAGAAAAGTTTGCCAAAGCCTTCGGGCCGCCACATCGACAGCTGAGTAGGTGATATCGCGATCAGAAACAGGGTTTCTGACGTCTTTCAGCTTCGCTTCGTTCCCTATCTAAGTGGGAATATGACCGTGCAAAAATACTTGCTAGCCAGCTCGCTAGTAAAAGTTACTTTGCAGGTGAAGCCGCCGGCCTGCGGCTAGCTAGTCGAAAAGGCAAGCATTTTCATGCAGATGGAGCACTGGCTCATTCACGTTGGATTGCAGCTCAAGACGTTTTGGACAAAGTTCCTCCGCAAAACGCGACTCTCGGTGATATCCTAGCACTGAAGAGAAAAATGGAGGATACCATGAATGCTATCCTGCAGAAGACCAGCACATTAACTGTCCAGGACCTTAAGCGGCTGTTATTTCGTTGCGCCGCAACTCTCATAGCGTTGGATAAGGTATATGATAACATTATTGTGCTGGAATCCTATAGCTGATGATTGGCAGTGCGAGTATACTCTGCTGCATTATCTCGTCACTTTGCCATTTGAGGTGTTCACACCATCTGCCATAGCTGCTGGCATTGAGGTTTGGACGTGGGTTATAGCGGAAAAGCCAGCTGCCGAAGTTGTCCTGATAAGCGAGATTTTGGCGGCTTGGTTTGCCACTGTAAGAGACAGGAAAGGTGTTTTTTCGCAGTGCCTAAAGTCAGGAGTTTTGACTTAATCTTATCTAAAACCCTACAACTTACGTTTCCCACAGCTACGATGATCCATTCTACCACCCAATAGGGTACAGCCCCACAGACAAAGAGGAAATCGATCGTGCAACCTCTCATGCACGACGTCTTTTTCTGCCACATACCCTTATCCTGCAAATGTTATTCAGTCGGTTGCAAGCTGCTCGCTACCGTCGATCAACAGTTATATTTCTCATGCATCAGCTAGTCTTACGGTCTGCCCGTGCTCACAAGCTGTTCAGGTGGGTTATGCATAGCAACGCATCAAATCCTCCACTGACTCTGCATTAGCACCCACCCCCTCGCCCGTGAACTGCGCTATTCCTTCCTTCTGTTTGGTTTTGAAACGTTGAAGAGTTCGAATTTAGATGTCTTCTCCGAGTGTATGGTGCGCGAAAGCCTATATCGTACAGCATACGCATGGTTTGCGGTTCGACCTCAGTAAGTGGCCTGTATGACCAGTCTTTTAGTCGCTTAGTGTGTTCCTAAGATGGTCATTTGGAGCGAATCGTGTCCAAGTAACCGCCGATGTCAAAATTCTCTCTGAGTTCATCGGGCACCTTCAAACTGACTCGATTCGAACTCTTCTTTCGTTATCCAGCCTGCCCCCTTCCCAATCAATCACAAAGAACTCGCGTGCGCACAGATTTTTATCTCTCATAAGTCAGACTAACTCTCAGCAGTTTACGCAACTCGCCTGAAAAACATCAATCACCCACTCCGACTACTTGTTGAAAATGAGATATATCGACTCACAGTGTGGGCCAATCCTACAAACGACACAAATAAGGGCTATGACCACATTGGGACTCTTGAACGAACGATTTCGGAGGTGAGACTCAGCCAGTTGCGCTCGAACATCTAATTGATGCCTGGATAGAGCAAGTGGCCGGTGGTAGCACGCAGTGTGTGGGAGATAGATCCAGCCATAGCCATTCATATGATGGAACGTTTCAGAAGTCCCGCTGTACAGGCCGAGGTTCAGAGGCTTGTTCACGCAAACCCCGCTGTCGTTATGCACATCCCTGAAGGTTTACGCTACCTAATCGAGGATGCCAGCCATTCAAATCAGAGGAGAGAGCTAAAGGTCTTGCCTTTTTATGTACGAGTGCTGGCACTGGACTGATGGTATTTGATTAGCACATCCTGCTCTGGGCACCCGTTCCACCGGTAATCGCTGTCACATTTTTCGAGAAAAAACACAACAATGATCCTTACTTGCTCCAATATGCCCACCGTGTTCTCAAAGAACACCCGGTCGAGTTGACTTTTTTCTTCGTACCGCAGGTTGTCCAGGCCCTCCGTTTCGATGGCTCCGGTGAGCTTGTTCTACATGACAGAGGTTTACCGCAACAAAACATAGTTGCAGGTTACATCGCCAGATTTATTCTTGAAACCGCAATGATATCCCAGCTATTTTGCCATCAAATTATCTGGAATATGAGGGCCAACTGCTACAAGGACGACGCAGCAGAAATAGTATGTGCAGTAAACATGGTCATAAACGAAGTTTGAAGGTCAAAATTTCCAGGAAGATCCCATGAAGCCAGTCCTTGATAAGATGACCAACCTAGTTGTCGAATCACTATCAGGGGAAGCGAGATCATTTTATGACCGAGAATTCAGATTCTTCCAAGAAGTTACGTCGATATCAGGGAAGTTGAGGTCTTATATAAAGAGATCCAAGTCCGAAAAGAAGGTACGTTCTTTTTATTATCATTGTCTCTTGCTCGACATGATCAACTCTTTTCAAGGCAAAAATCGACGAAGAGATGGCTAAAATTCGTGTCGACGTCGGCGTTTACCTTCCTAGTAACCCAGATGGGAAAGTTGTCGACATCGACAAACTTTCTGGCCGTCCGCTGCAAAGTCATGCAAAGGTTAATCTTGCTTTGGAGTGATGTGATGAGGAAACTGAATTGACCATTCTCTTAGGCTCCTTTTATGGCAACATTCAAAGTTAGGAAGGAGCGTATCGTAATAGAAACGGATCCCGAGGCCTTGCTGGATGCTTCTGGCGTCGAGAAACGTGAAGAGTACGACGTTTGGCAACAAGCTATTTTCAAAGTAGGCGATGACTGTCGCCAGGATGTCCTTGCACTTCAGGTCATCGCAATGTTCAAGAACATCTTCACTGGCGTTGGTCTGACCTTGTACCTCTTTCCATATAGAGTTACGGCTACCGCTCCTGGGGTAGGGTTTGCATTACTTGATCTGATTCAATACGCTTATTAGGCCACATCAGTGCGGCGTAATTGATGTAGTCCCGAACGCCACCTCGCGGGACGAAATGGGTCGCGCCAAAGTCAACGATCTCCTGGATTTCTTCGTCTCCAAATATGGAGGAGAGGAGACTGTCGCCTTTCAGAGAGCTCGTCTTAACTTCATCCAGTCCATGGCAGCGTACTCTGTGGCGTGCTATATTTTGCAAATCAAGGACCGACACAATGGTAACATCATGATCGATGCAGAGGGACACATCGTACATATAGGTTGGTTTCACTTGAGGTGACAGTACATGCCACTTACCATAGTTGCGTGAAGATTTTGGCTTCCTTTTCGACATAGATAAGTTTCTCCTCTTCTATTCTGCCACAGATGCTGACATGCGCCGGTTCGCGATCTTTACGACCCGGAGTACGTATTTTTAAATACAATGGGTCATTTTTGGCTCACTATCGTGCTGCAGGGTGTCAAATTTGAGCCCAGTTCCTTCAAACTGAATCACGAAATGGTTATCCTGATGGGTGGCCGACATTCTCAAGGATACGAACTCTTCCAGCAACTGACCGTCAAGGCCTTCCTTGCTCTACGACCCCATGCAGATCAACTGGTCAGCACAGCGCAGCTTATGCTGGGGACTGGTCTACCCTCTTTCAAAGGGGAAGCAACCATCAAGCGGCTGAAAGATCGGTTTGTTCTTGGATTGAACGAACGCCAAGCTGCGGACTGGATGATGGGCGTCATACGGAACGCACATGAGAATATCAGGAGTACCGCATATGATGAATTTCAACGGGTGAGTTGTCTTGATGTGCGTAGTCCTTTGCTAATCGATTACACAGCTTCAGAATGGTTTGTCTGCATACATATCAGCCAGACACCGATCCTCATGCTTCTTTTTTGTGCAGGCATACCCTATAAGTGATGTTGCGCGGTCCTCTCCACCGCACGATTTAGCGTTAATGTGGAACTCACATTGTTGCCGTGGTGCCCGAGACTAGTATTGCCAACGACCCATGAGATCCTTGTACTATCCAATTCAATTTCCATAGTCCGACGTGCAACGTCAACATTATACATTGAATATGGTCTTGGCACAAGTACTGCTTGTGTGACTTCAAGGATCTGCGTACCCCCGAACAGGAAAGACATCCACAGGCCTGCCAGTGCCGGACGTCGGAGTCGTCCCAATAAGTTGTCCAGCTCATCTGCTGCGGCAGCTAATCCCACTTCACCCCTTACCGCCGTAGCCATGGAATTTAACATCAGAAATGTCGAGTTCAAAGCCGATGAATGGGAGATAACTACAGCGATCGCGCATCAGGTTCTCCATGTCCGCCCTGGGCCATTCGTTATCACCGATCCAGAGGAACGTCTACCTAATTTCAAGGTTAGGCTGAACAAGAGCCAAGCGGGAGGCGTACAAAACGATGGCACCGGAACATTGACGTTGACGGAATCACTAGGGAAAAGGTTTAAGCACCTCAATGAGAAGGGTGACATCAGCATAGAGGTGAAGGGCAAAAAGCTCAAGTTCTTCCCTAACGCAAGGAGGGTCAATCCATCCTTGCTCCTTGAACTGGAAAAGGCCCCCTTCATTGATCCGGACATCGCGAGAGATCGTCAACGAAGAAGCAACGCCCTCCACGACCCATTTCTCGTCGCGCACGTCCAGATTGGTCTATATTAGTCAACCAATTCAGTGGAGTATAGACGAGCTCACTTCCCACTTCTAGGTACATTCTACCACCCGAGAGGTGCACGCCCCCGAGACCCTCGATCATTCTCGATTGAGTGGGATCAGGACCTTCGCCTGAAGAGTCAGGGGTGGCTTTTCTTTGAGTACGACCATAAATGCCTTCGAGTCCAGGTAAGACTCTATAGCCAAATGATAATTGACTAGCCCCTAACCGTACTAGATTGGCGATCAAACGCAGGAGCAATCATTCTACAACGTCATTATTCGATTTGCGAGTATCAGCAAAATGGCAATGGGATGCGACTTCGGAAACCCCTGTAGGTGATTGTATCGTGGTTAGCTTGAAGTTGTCCCTCACAGGTGATGGATAGATGTCTGTTTTGACTTAATCACGCCTCCCGTGTTTCAGAAGGAAGAAATATTTCGCACTTTTTCGGATTCTCAGGAAGAAGGCAAATATCGCCATCGCGTGGGATCTCTGAATGCAGGTCACGCAGTCGTTGCTCCCTATGCACACCACCTGCGCATCGTGTTATACGACACTGGTGACTACGGCTTTGCGGATGTCCTAGAGAGGTTCAATTACTACTGTCGCACCGCGTCGCTACGCCCACCGATCCAAGGGGTGGCCATAGAAGCTAATGGCCGTCAAAACTTTTTTTGCGGCAGGAGACTCAACGAGATTGCGACGTGGTTGCGGACCCCACTTCTGATTTCGAATTGGCGGGTTGCATTTCAGATCGAAGCGCTTCTACACAATGGTTTCGCAAACACGGTGGAATTGATGGAGCTTCGGCCACGGATTGAAGAGCTGATTCGTTGCTCCGGGCATACAGCGGGTGACATCATGCGACGCTTTGCGGATATCGCTGCCCATCGCCCCCTGGGACAGCGTATATCCGAGTGTTTCGAAAATATCTTAAAGAAAAGACCTGGACGTCCCCGAACTTCCCCTCCAAGAGGTCGCTTTTTCTGTCACCACGTCACGTTTACACCCACGCGGCTGCTCCTGGAAGGGCCGACCGTAACTCAATCCAATAGAGTCATACG
Source organism: Boletus aff. separans (assembly GCA_038088755.1). Lineage (NCBI taxonomy): Eukaryota > Fungi > Basidiomycota > Agaricomycetes > Boletales > Boletaceae > Boletus > Boletus aff. separans. Next base: position 24,935 of record JBBPJN010000024.1, read on the forward strand.
TGAATATGAAGGCTATGAGGATCACTTCCTTCGTGTCGATTTTCGTGACGAAGATCGCCTTCAATACAGGTGGGATCGAGACGTTGATGGTGCATCCTACCTACAGGAACGCGTGGGTACGCTGCTGAAAACGGGATTTGATCTTGCTGGAAGGCATTTCGAGTTCTTGGGGTATTCGTCATCGGCTCTCAGGGAACATGCCGTTTGGTATATCAGCGCGTTTCACCACCCTAAAAAAGGGAGTGTGACCGCTCAAAGCATTCGTGATTCCCTTGGAAACTTCAATAAGGTTAAGGCCAGTCCGTCCAAGTATGGGGCACGGATGGCGGTGGGTCCAAACCCTGATTACAATCACAATCCACTAATCATTCATTAGCAAGCTTTTTCTGGAACAGACCCATCTGTCCGCATCGGGAGGGACCAGTGGTCTGAGATACCAGACATCGAAGAGAATGGCATCAACTTCACTGATGGTGTTGGAACAATATCGCAGGGGTTGGCTCAGCTAATCTATACGGCCTTATGTGAGGACAATCCTGTCCTTTCAGCTAATCCTGTTGTACCCTCTGCCGTAAGTCTCACACCTGGTGTTTCCATTGATCCTCACTCGATACTTCCACAGTATCAAATTCGTTTTTTGGGATGCAAAGGTGTCGTTTCCGTGGATCCCAGATTAGAGGGGATCCATATGTGTATCCGGCCTTCCATGAATAAATTTGAAGTACCGGGCGAGGAATATGGAACGATAGAGATTGCTCGCGCTGTCGTCAAGCCTAACGTCCCTCACTTGAACAGGTTCGTGTCAAGTCTTTGCATATATAACAATGCATATCTTCTCAGTCCTTTTGTTCATCGGCAGACCGTTGGTGATGGTACTTGAAGACCGTGGTACACCGAAGCAGGTTTTCATGAAGCTTCAGGAAGATGCTGTGGCCAACGCCAGAATGGCCCATGACTCTGCAGCTCTCTATGCGAAATTGCTTGAATCACGTCAACTGTGTTACAATTACCGGCTTGCGGAGGTCCTCAGAAGACTTAACACGTTGGGACTAGAGCTGAAGCCAAATTCTCCACAACAGTCATTAGACACACCATTCTTCGCACGACTCCGTTCATGCGCAATCAATCACGTACTACGCGAAGTGAAGCATGACGCGCGTATCCCGATTCCGAACAGCTACATGCTTGTTGGGGTTGCGGACGAGGGCCCGGCGTACGCAAGGAATGGTCTGAAGAATCTGTATTGCCTACCCCAGGGGAAGATCTTTGGTATGTGTCCGGTCCAATCACTGAAGGTAATAACTTCATTGGTTTGAAGCGTGTGTACAACGTCCTGAAGATGAAGAGCCTCGTTTTCTTCAAGGGATGTGTCTAATATCCCGAAGTCCTGTCATTCACCCTGGAGACGGTGAGATAACTATATCTCTTCTTCTGGTACTTGCATGGCCCAGATCACTGACGAACAAACAATAGTACAGCGAGTATATGCTATTGGGCCACCCCCTGAAGATCATTTAACCTTGTTTGGCCATCTCAGGAATGTCGTGGTATTCCCAGCTACTGGTAAGCGTGATTCCAGTTGCATCTATGCTTCGTATAAACATCTTTTTGAAGGGAGTTGGTCACTGCCGAATGGTTTGGGAGGAGGTGATCTCGACGGGTATGAAGTTTTCTTCTCCATCGCAGACAACAGGGATAATTCAAAATTGTAGTGATATGTATGAAGTCATCCAATACGGAGATCTCCTGGTACCCGAGCACCATGACCCTGCTTCATACGCGCCAGTCGAACCCTTCAAACTAGACAGACCCAGCACGATCGATGATGTCTGTGACTTCATCGTCGAATATATCAACTCAGATGTTGTGGTATGAGATATCTTTTTTTTCTCAAGAGTGACTCGGTTGTTCATAAAGATGATTCGTAGGGACTGGTCTCCAAGAAGCACATCACGATTGCAGGTGAGTCAGCCTCCCCCTCCCCAGATGCGGAGAGCTTGTCTTAATGCGACAAACAGATCAATCCAGTGTATGCATTATTCTGCTTTCTCAGCTGGGCTGACTTAAATGGGCTGCAGCTTGGAACACTTGACCCAGATTGTCTCAAGTTGGCAGAGATGCACAGCTGGGCAGTGGATTACCCGAAGAACGGGAACAAAGTCGATATCAGGGACATGCCAAGATCGCTCATTAGGTTTAAACCAGACTGGGACATGGCGGAAGAAGATGCCCCTCGTTCTTCGGATTACTACGAGTCCGACCGCGCTCTTGGTCACCTCTTCCGTAGTATTGTTCTCGAGGACATGTCAAACACCCATTCTCATCCTCAAGGAAAGACAGAGGAACAGCCAATCTCGAAAGTCCTTTGGCCGCTCGTCCGTCGTCACCTTCCAGGGTCACCTCAGGATCAAACACGTATGACGTGGATAGATTCCCTGTTTATGACATATCGTGAAGAGCTCACATACATTGCGAGCACTTACTCTCTATCCCGAATAGCTGGCTCTCGACTGCGTGAGGAAGAGCTTGTGATTGGGACCATCTTGGGTAAATGTACACAGAAGCGATACCGAAGTAACAGGTTACATGCGATGAAGGAGAATATGGGATTTCTCGTTCAGGAAACTAAGGAACGGCTCGTTGGAAGGCTGGAGCAGCTCTCGGAGTGCGCACTGAAGGAAAGGCTAGCCGTTGCGTGGAACGTATGGTTGTTTAGCCTTGACAGGGCCAGCTTGTCCCCTGGGGAAAACTTTGGGTCAGAGAGCTTCGGTTTGCTCGGACTTGGTTTGGTATTGGAGTGCTTGGAGAGACTCGGGAGTTTGCCACCTTCAAGTTTGCCAAAACCTGTACGCGGCTAGTAGACGTTACATGTTGCAACCCTCTTGACTCTTACTCTAACAACTTCAAGCACATCGAATTGGCGAGTTCTACACTAGCACCTCACCATGGTTTACGGTAAAGACTCGACCTATTTCATCATAATCGATGCGAGCTAAATACTTTCTTTGTGTGAGGCAAATAGACCGCAGAAGTAAGCTCGGCTTGGGTGTCGCGTATCATGCTCTTGTTCACTGACTTGGCACACAAGACTTAATAGAAGACCATGATCTGACATCACTCCGGTAAGTTCCCCTGACTCCCTTCTCGAAATACTTTCTGATCCCGTATGGTACACGAGCATAGAGTAGAAAAAGGTACGGTTTCAGCCAAAATAAACAACCTGGAGATTGAACCAGTGTAGAAGACAAGTTGAAGTTGGAGCAAACATTTCAAGCTAAGATCACTTCCGCTTTCGCCACGATGCAAGAGGATTTAGAAATGACTGCAAAGGAAACAAATGTGTACGCGTAAGTTGTCTTATATGACTTGCACGAGGGGAACGTATGAAACGTCAAAGTGATAAAATGCTCGGCTTACTTGGCCAGCTCGAGGTGTTGCACCTTCGCAAACATACCCGGTTTCAAAGTATAAGGAGGCACCCAGACACGAACAAGGTCGCTATCGAGTGTCACCTTGTGGGTGTTTCTGACAGGATAGCGCAGGAAAAGTTCGATAACCTACTTTCAACCTATTCTACCCTTCTGAACGAGCTCGCTCCTTTGCGCGTGCGGGAAATCCAAGCAGGAGAGGAAACAAGTGAGCACTCTCGTTTGAACATACAGATAACAACCGCATATACGGTGTGATCCTCCCCACAATTAGCATGTGCTCAATCAACCCGCATGCGGAAGTCGCGCAAGGAGTTGATGAACGCAGCAAAACACCGACTTGACGAGGGTCGAGAGAAGCAGCAAGTATGTTTCCGCCATCGCTGTTTGTCCTAAACCACACTGATGGTGATTATCAGCTCGTCACGGATGCCTCTGAGTTGATGAAGCACTACAAGGCTCTGATAATGGCTACATGACAGTGCCCGAGGGGAGAGCACGTAAACTTGTTAACTCTTCCTCTCATAGTTGAACGTTAACGTTACATGATTCCCTCTGGATCACGAAGGTTGGTATACCTCATCCCTAATGCTACCTTTGTATGGGTACTAGACTACATGGGTTAGTCTTGAGATTAGAGTTTGCCCGTTGTCAGCCTACTGAGCAAGAACGAGGTGAACTCAAGAACATTATACTGTGATACGATACCCACAAGCTCGTATTCAAAGCGTTTTGTGTGCTCGTGCCTCCTTTGTATCGGGTCCAGTCTCGGTTGCAGGCCCAAATATTCCGACATGGACACCCTCAAAACGAGGTTCCAACGTCTCATGGTCGGTATATCAAGAGCGGTTGCATCATCCTGCAAAATTAAATTGCAACATTTCATGACTTTTATGCAATTCATAACTTACCCGCAAGGTATGCCAAACACTAGGGAATGGATACGGAATCACATGAAGGATGTTTACACCCCTCTTGAGGAATGGTATGTGATCGTCGGCTATATACCCATCACTGAATTCGTTACCGCGACGAGGTATGAAGAAGCTCTGGAAAGTTGCAGCACCTTCCGAGCCCACAAGCACTCCGGACTCGTGCAGCCGTCGCTCCGCGGAAGCCAGTGAATCGAACAACCATGCAGTGTCGGTAAAATACGAACGGATCAACGGGTTAGGTGCTCCCAGGAGGTCTAAGAGAATAAGATGCTCAATTCCACCTAGTTCCGTCATTGAGTGACTGAAAAGTCGCCGTTTCGTGCGAGGAGCGATATATGTCGTTGCCCACTTCTCGGACAAATGCCTACGTTCATTAGCATCTGAGCAACGCAAGATCATGCGGGTGTTATGAGGCTAATTCACCTTGCACCATAAATCGAATCTGTGTCTGTCCATTCCTTGAACGCTTCCTCACCATCAAAGAATACCAGCTGCAGCGTAGTATCAGCAAGATCATCATCATCCTCTTGTCCATCCAGTAGCCGCTGCTCCCGGTCGTCCAGTAGTGGAGTCAAAACCTCAGCGAGGTCAAGCATCATTGCGCACGGAGCCGCTGAATCTGTGGCACCTACAAACTAGAAGCCATCAACGACATAAAAAATGCTCTAGCTCTGCAGAGTGCACCTGATTCCCTGGATATGTAGGGAAGAATTTGCTATCATAATGAGCAGAAACAATTATTCTTCGCAAGGCTGTTGGATCTTTTGTAGCAATAATGTTGGTGAAGGAACGTTGACCATATGGCGTATAGTCCGTGAAGCTATCTTCTTCAACGTGCCAATTCAAATCCCTCAGTGCAGCAGTAATGTGTTGGCGGACAAAAGTTATGTTTTCGCTTCCAGCTATCAACTTGTGCATCAAAAGATATGCACTAACAATCAAGAAAAATGCAAAGCGCACCAGGCCGTGGGATCAGGAGCCTTGACAAGTGAGAATTCGGATTCCTCGTGTCAATGTTCTTGACTGGGTCCACAGCATTTGTCAAAGCTACAATTTGTTCCGTAGACAGTTGCGTCAAGTCCCTTTGGCCAAGTCGTGAGAGCTGACCCGACTGTGTGATCCATGTCAGAAGAGCGAAGACGCTGAGTCCAACAAAGCGAAAGGGCCCAAATTTCATGCGCAACGAAGTGAACACACAAGAGGTATGTGTATGAAATAAATGTCGTGTGAACACGTCGTTACAGACACCGGAACGCTCACACAAACCAAGCACAAACTCTGCCACCGAGACATCAAATGCCCTTCGACTCATCATGGCTATCTTCGGGCTTTGGGTAAGCCTCATGTAGGGAGACAACACACATTCTCAGCCGACATTGCAGGTTGTCAACAAGGCCGGTGGCCTTATTTATCAGCGTAACTTTGCAGGTTCGCATTCACTCTTCTTGTTTTGGGACAGAAATGATTATCGGAAATTATCTAGACGGCCTTGCACTGTTGACTTCCAATGAATACCTTGTGCTCGCTGGAACTCTGCACGGTATTCATGCTATCACCAGCAGGCTTTCGCCTACAGGGTTCAGTTCTGGGGTGCAAGTCATCGAAGGGGAATTCTTCAAAATGACGATTTTCTTGACAGCAACAGGTGCGCATGTCCTGCTCATCAGTCTGCAGGGAAATAGGATTGAACATCTTCTGGTCAAGGTACCAAGTTCGTGTTGCTGACTTCGTTATCGGAGACCACCGCAGAGTCTGTCTTGCAGAAGGTTTACGAGGCATATGCGGATGCAGTCATGAAGAATCCGTTCTACGCACCGGAGATGCCCATTCGTAGTGATGGATTTGACACTCGAATCGCTGCATTGGTAGGGACAGGACAATGAAACCGTTATAAGCCATAAACGGCCTGGGCTTGTGAAGCAACTTTCCTCCAGCTTCTAAGTTTGAAACGGAGTGTCGCCTTCCTCGCTCCCAACGGAGATTTTTACGGGCTAGTCAACTGAAAAATGTCTATAATTCTCTGGTTCTGTCGTCGTGGTGATGACGATTGCTCTCTAGGCAGATTCGCCCCATTCACGATCACTCGGCCACGTGATTGGGTGTTAGCTTAAAACGCGAGCGCGTTTGAAAATAGTCACGTTGTCCTTGCCCAACACCATCCACTTTTGACTATCGCATTCAAGGATTTCACTCTCGCGATGCAGGCACAAGCCACAGCGACTAATAGCGAAGCCCAGGTGAAGTCTACGAAGATACCTTTTTTGGTGTGACTGATGTCCCTTCAGTCACTGAGCAGCAGCACAAGCTTGCAGTGTGTCGAGACCCTTCTCAAAGCTGGGTTGGGGTGCATTGCATACTTGAGGTATCAAGTAATTGCTTCTTTACTGACCGACTAAGATATTCCTCAGGGGTCTGTTGCCTTACGAGAACTTTTCCGAATGTAAGCGCCAACATACACAAAAAACCAGCTGCCTACAGCAATTCCGTAGATCATTTGTCTGCTCAAGTTCCATCAACTTCATCGGCTGCATCCTTCGATAGTCAAACCCGGCCAACCGTCAGCGGTGTGACCATTATGAGTTTAAAGCGGGGTTTTACCAACGAGGGAGACAGGATTTTGGACTATTTGGTACGCATATACGCCACCCCAATGCAAACAATCAACGCATATAACCACACGTTTATCCAGGAAAAGGGTATATTCGAGGCAATCGAGAAGCAGTACCTTCGCCGCTTCATTTTCGCCATATATTTGGTTAGTTGTTTATGCTCTTCGATGCTCTATGGCTTGAAGTTGCCCAATAGGACAACAAAGACCCCAACAAGTAGTACTGTCTTTAAATTATTGTTATCCGGCTTACCGATATTTCGCAGCATCGTGGAAGCTTACACCTTCAATTTCCAGGTACGCGGAATTGACCTCGTTTATTCCAAGCTGACAGGGATAAAGTACTATAAGGTGGCGGGTACGGACATTGTCGTACCCATCATGTCTTTAGGAGACCAGCTATCAAAAATGTCACTACACCGTGTGGATGGTGATCCTGTTGTCCACGCGGTCAAGCGAGGAAGCTTGCCTACCCTTGGCGATGTAAAGCGCAGCCTCAAAGTATTTCTCACATCAGACATCCCTTCGAGCCCAGACTCATCCTATCGATCCCAGTTAATGATCAAGACATTGGTTACCACTATTTCACAGATGGAAACATTGCCAAGTGGGTCCTTCATGAGTGCACCGTATTCTCTGAGTCACGGTTCCAGAGTGTCGGTACGGAAATTTTAAACTTTTCTTCAACAACAATACCCCCGATGATTATCAACCACCATATTTCCGAGCTGGTGATGCCGACTCGAATAGATGGTTCTTCACAACTCATCGAGTGGCTGATGTACCGGAAAGCACAAGGGTTGGTAGACTGGAAACTGGTTGGCACGGGTACGTCTTTAACTCTACATAGATCTTGGTGTGCTTAAACGGGGTTACCAGTGTGAGTATGAAAGTGGTGTCCGTTTCATCCTTCCTTCCGTCCTCCACCGAAGACAACAACGCTACATTTGCGGGCATCACTACTCGTTGTCCTCCAAAATTAACCCCAGTTGAAGAAGCTCGGCTACGAGTCGAGGACGCAGAACTTCAGAGAAAAGATGCATTGAACAGAAATGTTGTATGGGATGCAGATGCAGACGATGAAGACGCTACGGGAGAAGACATCTCCGACGAAGGCATTGTCTTAGCCAGGTGCAATGCCAGTGGTGATATGGTTCCTATTGGTGTCCGAGGAGACGAAGGGGAGATACTGCCCATTCCGATGGATGAAGATCAGGGGAAAAGCAATGCTGTAGTCAAATACGGGGGTCATCCAGACCCCACCCCGACGCATGTTGGATATCTCGTAAGTTCCTACTAAGTCTTCCGTTTGCAACGCTGACTCCAGATAGATGGTTTCTACGGATATAGAAGAAACACAGGTGATCCCAGAAACACAAGAGGTTGATATGCAATCGCCATCACCCATCCCAAGTTTGCGACGCGTTCCTTCGCTACCACCATCAGACATCCATGATTCTTCTACTTCATTTATTTCAACACAGCAAATTGATCCTTTGGTTCTCCAAGAGAAGCTGCGAAATAGCGAGAGAAGTCGAGTCCGCCCGAGTTCAGGTACATCAGGGATTCATTCCTGCGTCTCGCTCTGCAGGCTTTAACGTAACTCTATTCATTGAAAATCGAATTATCGTAGAGGATGTTCCTGATGTCAATGGGAAGACCACGCAAGCGAGAATAGCCGATGCCGTGGAATATGATGGTTGTGTTGATTGCGATTGTGGCACAAAGGTCGTTTGGCGTTCTTTGCGAAACTCAAAACCCTCAGCTAAAGATTCCACTAAGGCTGACGATTCCCTAATTCTCTGCGAAGGCGGTTGTACAAAATGGCGTCACATCTGGTCAGGAGTTCTCTCGTCGTTTGCATTGGCGTAGTCCTGACTCATGATCCGGTCTCCGCAGGTGCATGGGGTGAGTCCTGACTATGAAACAGATTAGGCCCCTGTCTAGAGATGGCGTAGGTATCACGGCACACAAGACAAACGTCTTCCATCACAATTCATATGCTTTGACTGTCGCCTCCGGCGGTCCCCTGAATGGGACATCATAGCGGGAAAGACACATGCTGATATGATCAGCCGGTTCAAGGATCTCGCATTGTTCAGGTTCTCTGAACCTATATTTATGGTGGTAGTTATTACTCATGAGTTGTCTTAGACGTGCGATCAAGATATTCGAAGTTCACAGACCCAGTACCGTTCTGCAGTTCAGAGAACAAATTGGTTCGTAAGCATCTTCATTGGCATTGGTTGCTCACTGCTATCCTCAGGTTGCGCTGCTGCCCTAGTCAGCCAGTTACTTATGAGACTAGAGGATGAGGGTTGATTGTACTTTTCGTCGTCATAACTAAGACGGTTGACCTTCTTTCCGATAGGATTTATCACCACAGAAAACGCGATATCCGAGAATATCGGTTCTGTAAGAGCTGATTCAAGGAAAGGCAAGAAATCGACGAAAAATAAGGGGAAAAGGGCACAAAAAGAACTGCACAAAACGAAATATGTATTCCTGCGTTCATCCAAGAGAAGTAAGGCATATCTCGACTACTTTTGTGCGGAATCCCAGGTCGAGAACCGTCTTCTCGGTCTCACAAGCGGAGTTGGTACCTTTCTTCATATCATTCGTTAACGTGACCTCTCCTCCAACTTTAAGATTGTTGTGTCCTGTCTCGCGGATGGAAATACGTAAGCGCTTCTTGCATGTCCCCACTAATCTTGTTGAATTAAAGCTTCCTAACAGCAACACGCAGGGGAAACTTCACGCCAGTCAGGAACAGAAAGTCGGAAGATCGAGCGAAATGCTAGGACTCGACTCGCAAACCCAAGAACCAACTCAGAGCCTACTTACACTGGCCGTCACTCGCCAATTAGAGGAAAACTTGAAACGCAAGGCCGAAGACGATTTGAACAAGGCAATGAAAAGGTTTAAATGCTCCGTTGGAACGGAAGTGGACCTCTGCGACTAAGTATGTATCATCCTTTTCATACCTAATGTTTCCTTCCTGCTTTGAAGCGATCCTGTGCTTTTTTCCTCCATGATTGTACGAAAATGTGTTATGTAAAACTAGGCGAATTCTCCAAATGTGCAGATCCGACCATTTGTCGAACATGAGACCTCCGAGTCTGGACGCCGCGCAACTTCAAACTGGGGCAGATTGGTCATGCGCAAGGGTTGGGCGAGCCGAGAAGCTCCGAAGGGGTTGCCTGTCGGAGTCGGAGTCTCGACCCAAAATGGTAGTGTACACAAACTACACCTAGAGGCTATACGGTATTACCCAGTTCAAGGTCATGTACTATCAAGTTTGCCGTTTTGCCGTATCGGAGTTTGAATTTGGTTGATGGACGGCCTTGCGCATGACGGTGATGCAGAGCAATACAAGTGTCGGCCCTAATGTGTGAAGAGTCAATACCCGACGCACCTGTCTTTTTTTTTCCTATTCACAACCCCTCGCGTTTTGGCAACTGGTCGTGATCGGCTCCTACACTCGACCATCTGCATCGGGAGGCCCTCGCAGGAGATGAAGTAATGGTGCATGGCATAGTATACACACCCATATCTCCCTGCTGCTCTGATTGTGGCTGTAGGATCGTTAGGGTGGTGCACATTTCATTGTTCTTCTGTCAGCAGATAACTTGCCTCAAAATGCATGTGTTTTGTGCAACTATGGATACGGCCCTCTTCCAGTCCTGAAACTCGGTAACGATGGTTCTTTTAGGCTATCCTAGCGAGTTCTCGTTTCCGTGCCACTCACCGCGCCAGGTTGACTGTAATATTATAATAATTGGTACAGTATCCACAAGTACTTGGGTGCTCCTTTGATTCCTCGTCCTGCATGGTGAATAGCTCAGACACGTCCCAATGTCATGCCCACTCCCTATCCAGCACCCCTCCCTCTCGTACCAACGTCCGATCATTCGGTTTCGGGGAGTCTTTCGCTCGCAAGTTACTAGGGACATTTTGTCCATTTATCACGATGACCTACATATGATAGGATGGTTGCATCAATATCTACCCATCCACAGTCCAATGTACTTCATAATCAACTACTACTGAGCTATGATTGGATATTACATAATGATTGTAAGAAGCTTCAACTTCTGCACGCTATCTCTTCGACACGACAGTCCTATGCCTTACAAACTTTCAGCGACGTTATTGAGCCACTCCGCCGATGTACGTGGTCATCTACTATCATGTACAACCCGGGAATCTTCAAACGACGCCTGACGGAAGCTCATAGGTCCGTGGGGTGGTATCACCAACGAACAATCTAGTTCTCTCCGCTTCGCGTGATTCAACCGCGATATCATGGCTGAGAAGTTCACCTTTGTCTTTCTCCCCTACTTCTATCCTCCGATCAAGTTCCAGGTTCGTCAACGCGGTGGAGTATCTCCCCCCAACCGTGGACGCACCGCAAGGTCAGAGTTCACTCCATGCCTATCTCGAAGAGACAGCGTGATGAAAAAACGCTTTGACGTCTGTTAGGATACGCTGTTGTTGGGGGGCAAGACATGGTTATCAATATCTTTGTGCTCGATTCGTCGAACAAAGAAGACCCCGAATATTCCTTAGTCGGACACACAGACAATGTTTGCGCCCTCCATGTCGGCCCGGCTGGTATTATCATTTCTGGCTCATGGGACAGGTGATCGCTTTTCTGTCTTACAAATCGCAGCTAGATAGACATGGAGAGACAGGACCGCCAAAGTTTGGAAAAACTTCTCACTTCAGTACGATCTCAAGGGACACCAACAAGCCGTGTGGGCAGTACTCGCTTTGGAGGACTCACATTTCCTGACAGGTCCGTCAGACTTATGCTTCGTCAGTCATCCTTCTGAAACTCTTTTTTAGCATCTGCGGATAAGACCATCAAGTTTTGGATGCAGAGCAAAGTAATACGAACCTACGAGGGACACCGTGATGCTGTCCGTGGTCTAGCATTGATTCCTAATCTAGGTTTTGCGTCCTGCTCCAACGATAGGTGGGATGATCACATCTTACTCTAGGACATAATACTTGACATCTAACGTTTCAGCGAAGTTCGAGTGTGGACAATGGATGGTGATCTGATTTACACATTATCGGGGCATACTTCCTTCGTATACAGCTTATCGGTCTTGCCCAACGGTGACCTTGTCTCTGCTGGAGAGGACCGCTCAGTGAGGATCTGGCGCGGTATGGGTGCAATTTCTCTGTGATTTCGACAAATTTACACGTTAACATGGAAATCCCAGACGGAGAATGTGCACAAGTCATAATACATCCTGCCATTTCTGTGTGGTCCGTGTCAACCATGCCAGATAGTGACATTGTCAGCGGGTGCAGCGATGGCATTGTCCGAGTGTTCAGCAAGTCGGAGGATCGTTGGGCCAGTGAAGCTGACCGAAAAGCGTTTGAGGACCAGGTTTCTAACCAAGCGCTCCCATCGCAACAAGTCGGTGATGTGAAGAAAGCCGACTTGCCGGGCCCGGAAGCGCTGGTTGCTCCAGGTAGTCTGTCCTGTGATTCCCTGTTTTAGTGTGCTGAAGTGCGAAACCAGGGAAAAAAGCCGGAGAAGTAAAGATGATTCGAATCGGGGATACCGTGGAAGCGCACCAGGTGAACCGTGTTGATTTAATTAGCCTTGACGAGCTTAAATTTACTGCTGAAAGTGGGATGCTACTTCGTCTAGCTGGCAGAAGATTGGCGAAGTCGTTGATGCCGTTGGCTCTGGCCGTAAACAACTCTATAATGGTAAAGAGTACGACTACGTATTCGATGTAGATGTGCAAGAGGGTGCACCTCCGTTAAAACTCCCCTACAATGTCTCTGGTGAGTTGACCATGTGATACGTCTGGCGAGTCTTTGTTTATATGCCCCAGAGAACCCCTACACAGCCGCTCAACGATTTTTGCAGCAAAACAATATCTCAATGAATTATATTGATGAAGTCGTAAGGTTCATTGAGAAGAACACCGCGGGAGTGAACTTAGGGAGTGACAGCAACTACGTGGACCCATTCACAGGTCAGCCGTGAAACGTCGCTGCACGAGTAGGTTTGACAAGCTAGCCATACCTGTATAATTCACACAGGTGCATCAAGATATCAGCCCTCGACAAGACAACCATCATCGGCTCCACCTACATCTACATATGTAGACCCTTTTACCGGGGCGTCTCGCTATTCTGGTACCTTGCAGGCAGCATCATCTCCTCCAGCTACCCAAACACCACAGACAAAGATCCTTCCTTTCGTTCGTTTCGCGGTGCTTTGCGTTCGCTTTGCACTCATCCTCACCTTATCACAGAAAACTTTTGTGGCGTTTAGACAATGCAATATATCAGCCATGCGGGCCAAATTGTATCAATTCGATGGAGCTCTCCGGAATGAAATCGTGAGCCTCAGTACAATGTTCTTTGCAAAGCCATTGTGACCATTACCTCTATTTTTCTTCCCAGACCACTGCAACTTGCGCAATGTACCCCGAGGAACATGTTTTGATTGAGGAAACATTTACATTCTTTTCCCAAATCACCTCAGATCCGGCGTCCCCTACTTCTATTACACCGAGCAGACTGCATATCGAAGCAATCGTATCGATCCTCAATCGCTGGCCGGTTGCTCAGAGGTTCCCTGGTGCGTGCTGGCACCTCGAAGAGTTTGAGCACCTACATTGATATACTGACGGTAGTGATGGATCTCGGCCGTTTGGTGGTCGCGTTCTGCGCAAACATCCCAGCTGCCCTTGGAGCTCGTGAGAACTTCATCCGCTGTCTGTTCGATGCGTCAGATTGGTCGTCTGTTGTATCGTGCGAAAGCTCGATGTCAAAGCCGCAGGAGACAAACGTGTTATTGCTATTGCGTTCCATTGCCAATTATTTTCAAGATGGTACTCCGATAAATGATGGGCAGTGGGTTCAGCAGGTGAAGAAACTCGCATTTCATACAACTTCTTCTTGACAGCTCTGCCAGATCTTTGAGGCGCTAGCTCAGGCACCGTACCATCTTCTCACCAAACCACAAAGGGTAGCGCTGGCATCGATATTATTCAAGTCAGTCTTTGTCACGTGAAAGTCAGTAACATGACTTAAGAATATTCCCTAGCTTCTCGTGCATTCACCTGAATTCGCCTGCTGGTACAGCAACGCGCAATCAGTGCCTCTCTCTTATTTTCAAGGTTGAATTCACCTCCCGCGAAGCCATTCTACTGACTTGTTGCAGGTACTCAAATCGGAAAAGGAGGACCCTGAGGTTGCTTACCGAGCCTCTGTCGCGCTTGGAAACATCGTGAGCATGTCTTGTTCTCATGTGTGTAATAATTATCAATTTCAACTCGATCAGCTGTATGAAGCCCGAGATCGAGGCACGACACTGAATATGAAATCTGCACAAGTAACGGAACTGAAGGATATCACGCAGATGATCCTTTCTAGCTTCAATGACGGGAGGATTAGCAACGTTCTTCAGGAAATTAACTCGTTAGCGGCGTGATGGGCGATGCTACTAGTAGCGATGGCTCAGTTAGACAGTGCTCTTTCGCGAAGCTTGCGATTACAGCGACCTTGTTAGTAACTCTATCGTAAACTTTTGAGTGAAGAACAGAGCACAGTTGTCAAAGAGGCTCTCACGCACACGCCGCACGCTGGGCGAGGGTTTTCGTGTCGTTCCTTTGTGTTGAAATTGGAGCAAGCTCGGGCGCAACCCCGAGTGTAACCGGCATGCGCTATCGATTATCTATCCTAGTGTCTATCTTATTGTTACGGCGTACGCTAGGACCATTACTGGACTGTGCATATATTCTGTTGGAGTACAGCAACCATTCATAAATATGAGCAAACCAAGCTCAGCCTCATCAGCATGGACAAGACTTGATGATGGTACAGTTTTCCATTTGCAATAATGCTATAGTATAAAGGTTGGCCTGTACCAAGGGATTAAAATTTAAGTTGCTGTCCCTGGCCCATCAGCAAAACACAGAAATACTGTAAAGCACTGTACAGTGCTGTACAGTGACACAGTGACACTGTAGGTCCCCCATTTTACAGTGACAATAAAATGTGTTTAAAAGTCAATTTTATTGCTATACAAACAATATAATATATGCCTGTGGTTGCTGTAGTTGACTGTACTCACTGTGCCACTGTGCCAAAAATGATGATTTGGTGATGCCCCCACAAAGGCTCCATTTGTGTACTTCTAAGTCACCCTACATACTTATCTCCCTACAGATAGGTTATGAGCCCTGTGCTTTGACCTAGAATACTGAACTATTTCAATTGACTAGGTCATTCACCCAGGTAGTTTGTGCCTTTGGCACAAATCATCTGAGCTTCTTATGTTGGTTGTGCCTTTGGTACAACTCATCAGGATTTTTTAGTATGATAGAGTTGTAATGTAGTACAATGGCTCAAAAAAGTGTCCCAATGTTTGGCTATTTTGCAAAGAGTTGATATTTGCAAGAGACTCAAAAGGTGTTAGCTCTAACCCTTGCAGGGTCATCAATAGCCCTAACCCTTGCCCTGAA
>JBBPJN010000025.1:0-39953 GCA_038088755.1 Boletus aff. separans
CGTTTCGATCGGCTCGGGGAGCTGAGCGATCTCGAGCTTGCGATTTCGACACACAGGAATGCTGTTGACCTCACCCCTGATGGTCACCCCAACAAGCCCGTATATCTCAACAACCTTGGGAATTCCTTTATCACTCGTTTCGATCGCCTCAGGGAGCTGAGCGATCTCGAGCTTGCAATTTCCGTCTATTCGCATTCTGCTTCCACTCCCATTGGCCCCATTAGTGCTCGGTTTTATGCATCACAGAAATGGATATCAGCTGCTCAGCGCATATGTCATCCCTCTCTCCTCCGTGCATATTCTGTTGCCATTCACCTCCTTCCTCAACTTGCATGGATTGGCCTCTCTCTTACACGCCGTTACACCGAACTCAAGCGAGGTGCTGATGTCGTGCGGGAGGCAGCAGCAGCAGCATTGGATGTGGGACTCCCAGAGACGGCTGTAGAGTGGCTCGAGCAAGGACGTTCGGTTGTTTGGGGACAACTATTGCAGCTTCGCAGCTCATATGATGACTTATCGACTGCTCATCCAGATCATGCTCGTAGACTTGGGGAACTGTCTGCCGCATTGGATAATGCTGGTGCTACTCGCGAACAGTCTTTCTCCGCACTCGTGGAACAGGCCCATAGTGGAATTGGTGAGCTGTCTGCTGCTTTGGAACATGTCACTGCAACTGATGCAAAATCTTTGTCTTCGCTCTTGGAATAACGACGTGCACCAGAGTCCCTGCAACAAGTGACTGACAGGCACCGTACGCTCGCGATTGAGCGAGATAACCTTCTCCGGGAGATCCGCCGCTTTCCTGGTTTCGAGCGATTCCTACTCCACAATGACTTCTCTCGACTCCGTGCTTCAGCACACTCTGGACCGGTCGTCATGCTCAATGCTGCAGAAAGCCGCTGCGATGCGTTGATTGTACTTGCCAACGTGGATCATGTGATTCATGTCCCACTCCCTAATTTCACTTTGAAGCTATCCGTTGAACTGCAAAACATGATGAAGGGTTTCCTTCGCAATGCTCGTGTAACGCGCTTTGCAGAAAGGGAAGGGAAATGCATGCCGTGGGACAGCGTCAGCTGGGAATCCTTCTTATCTCCCTTGTGGAAATGCGTTGTTAAGCCGGTCCTGGATGCATTGGCTTTCTCAGTACGTCATGTCATATCACTTAAATCCATAGCTAATGCATTCATCTATCTCTAAACAGATACCTGGAAACCTATCGCGCATTTTTTGGTGTCCTACGGGTTCTCTCTCATTTCTTCCTATCCATGCGGCTGGTTTCTATGACACTCGACATTCGCAGCCTGGCCACAAAGTATTCGACTTCGGGATTTCGTCATATATCCCTGCTCTCAGCGTTCTTGCGATGTCATCCAATGCCAGCGTGGCACCTGTCGGCGATCTCCGCTTGCTTGTTGTCCGTCAGCCACCATCGGATGGCCTACCCCAACTCCCAGGCGTTCACACCGAGATAAAATATATCAAGGACGTGATCAAGAATTCACCTTTAGCATGCACCACTCTTATGGAACCCTATGATGGTACAGTCGAAGAAGTACTTGCAAAGATGAAGGAGGCAGACTGGGTCCATTTTGCAAGCCATGGAATCCAAGATACCGCGAGTCCAACCGACAGTGGACTTTGCCTTGCCGATCGACGCCGCTTGAAACTGCGTGACATTATCGCGTTGTCACGTTCTCGTAGTGGGCTTGCCTTTCTCTCCGCTTGTCAGACGGCAATGGGTGACAAGGATCTCTCCGACGAGGCCGTCCATATCGCAGCGGGGATGTTGTTTGCAGGCTACGGAGGAGTCATTGGCACGATGTGGTCGATTAGCGACAGGCTTGCGCCTATTGTGGCAAGGGACATATACTCGTGCCTGTTTCAGGGCGGCACGAGGCCGGATTATCGGAAGTCAGCACGAGCGCTGCATGAGGCTACTAGGCGTCTTCGAGAGAGTGGCGAAGTGCCGTTTGAGGAGTGGGTTCCGTTCATCCATCTAGGTCTTTGAATCTTGGGGTGTAGGCTGTATGTCTTTTATATTACACGATATATACGTATTGTATCCTTCACGATGTTCTGTTACCACTCATATCACAATCAATCTCGATGATATAGCAGTAGAATAAATTGCTTTGCCGCGTCTGCACATTGTTCGAGGTGTGAACTCAAGATGTGTATGCGCTGTCGAAGTATGCAATGAACACCATGTATCCTGGTTATAGATTGACCAATATGACGCACACGCGCTTCTAGCATCCATCCACTTTCATGCCTTTCATGACTAGCAGTCAATATGATGGGATAAACATTGTTGGTAATATTGCCACTGGACGAGGGAGCTCAAATTTCTCGAGACGCAGATACTGTGCCGGTCCAGACTTGAGCACGATCTGGGTTTTTCCATCGCGTACCTACAACGCGGGAGGGGGCCGAATCGCGAGGTTCGGACAAGGTACGTACCATTTGGAGTACATAGTCAGTATCAGACGGACCATCGTCAGCGAAATGGAGCTGAAGTCCTGGAAAGCAAAGGATGAAGTACTAGCCGATGACTGCGCTTTCGATCGAGCCCGCCTTCCAGTCAGGTCTGCCGATGTTATGGTCCCTCTGAATCACTCGCGTCCTCGTAAATCCATTATTAAGGGCGACTTTATACCCATAATCGCGAAACGGGCGTCGGGGAGTTAGCTTTCTTGGAGGTACAGCAGACTTTGTCCCCGCAGACGAAGCGCTAAGCAGGAGTGCTTGTTTTGACCTGGAAGACAGTCGGCACCGACGTGTTTACACCCTGATGCGTTGCGTGTCGCTTACAGCCACGCGAGAAACCCTGGCTTCACTAGAGCAACGCTGCTTTGGTCGACGTTCAAGTTCATCCGACGAGCTACAACCTGCTGTGCATCATGACCCTTGGATGCAGAGCGGTCACCGGTCTTCAGCGTTGATACGAGCAAAGTCACCAAACTAAAACGTGGTCCCAAAGCCTCAGTCCTCCAAGTACATAATGAGATCCTCAGGAGCCGAATTCAACATCGACGTCCACAAGTAGCGAGATGAAACAGACGCACCCTCCCAAGCATGTCCTCGGCGTCTTGTGGTACAGGAATAAACACCCATCCAAACGCTCTCACCTCGTTTTCTTTCTCGCCCACGAACAGCCGCGTCTCGTACAGCCAGTTGACGAATCCAGCAATCCAATCTCGTAGTCCGCGGAGGTACCGTCGTACCTCGTCATCAGCCACGAAATCAGTCACCGACAGAAGCGCTTCCCTGGTCGCCACGAACGCCTCCACGCTCTGCTTAACGAGCGTCCCCACAGCGGACATGGCACATTCCAAGGGCACGTTCCACTCCTTCATCAAAATGGCGACCATGTTCGCCTTGTGCTTCCCAGGTATGACCCAAGCAGCGTTATCACACGCATGATCATGCAGTCTCCGAACCAACGCGTCCCCCAGGAACACCTCTGAAACGTGCATGTCCCCTGCATAGTACGCCATGTCTAGCGCCATCCGCAGCCCAGACGCATCGCGTCGCTGTTCGATGCAAGACTCGGGATCCGGGAGGACGCCCGTGGCACCACTACCGTTCTTGCCAAGCAGGAGTTGCCTCGCATCGAGGTAGCATCGCTGCGATTTGACGAACCGGATGTACCATCCGGGGTGCCTGTACGCTGCACGCGACAACCGATCCGAGGGACTGCCATGTCAGTAGTAGTAGTGCACGCCTGTTGGGATGGAAAGAAGGGTCAGGCATACGAAATATGAACCCTGTATCATTAGAAACGATGATATGATCGCGACCAAATCCAACAAGTCAAACGCGAAGATGACTCACAGCGTGAATGCATCTGCATCCCCCGAATACGGTGTCGCAAGCTGTTCACAATGGTGCAACAGCGGACTGAGGAAGTCGATGATGAAGCGAAGTTGGGTCGGGTCGGGATGACAAGCTGCCGCTAACAGCCCTGGCTTGGCAGCACTCCATGCCATGGAGGAAATTGCGATGCCGGATTCTAGCAACCACCTCCCAGAAGCGTTGGAGACTCCTTTGCAGTGCTTGTTGGTCCGCAGCTCAAAAACATCGCAAAAGGACAAGAGGTCAGGGAGCTGAAAGCTCGTGCGCGTGAGTCAGGCTGAACCGCCCTCGTCACTGGGGAGAGGTTATTAAGAGCAGTCAGCAGAATAGAACAGTAAAGTAGGTGCTGGAAGGGAAGACTTGATGACGGGTCCACTTAGACTCCAGTATATGTATCAAGCTATCCCCTTAAATAACCTCTCTATCCGTTCTCGGACGCTACCCACCACAATTCCAACGCAAACAATGACGCCCAAGTCGATAGCGACAACTGACATCGCAGCGAACATGTATCTCGGCGCAATTTTTTTCCAGACCATAAGGTGCCTCCTCAGCGCAGCCGCACATGCAGCACTTCCCAATAGAAGAATTGTAAAATACAACATAATGGCGAGGCCCGCATGCAGCGAGGTGGCCGTCAGGCCAGTGGAAGGTTCCAGAGCGCAAGGAGCGGTGAGGCGAGTCCCATCAAGAAATGAGGCCCAAGCGTGCTGGCGATGACTGTGAACTGCGAGAAGGGAAAGGAAACCGTGGGAGTGAGGACAAAAGCCGTCTTCCATTGTAATGAGGGTATCGTTGGCCGATGGGGCCTGTCCCATGAAACGTATGAGCCGCTAAAAGCGCTAGAGGGACGACTTCTGAGAACGAGAGTTCTCGCTTGAGTGAGTTGAAGTCCAAGGCCGTAGTTTGTTCACCCGACGCAAATGCATCACCGAGTCCATGACGTCCCGGACACTATCGGCAACGTCAAGATGTGCCAGCAAGGCTACAGTCGCGAGTCATAAAACGACCTGTCCAGTGAGCTGCATGCAAAGCCAGACAACACTCATAAAGATTGTCCAGAACACGAAGTACGGCGACCCGAATGCGTTAGCAAACCCAAGTAGAGATGTTTTTTTCTTCTGTGCTGGTTGGTTCCCGGACGTTTGGCTGTCCGAGGAGGTATCCTCCGTGTTGATCTCGAGACAAACAGGTGACGTCCACCATAACGTGACTCCCCTGAACGCGATTGCTGCAAAACATGCTCTGACTAGCATCGTCCGTGTCAAGCGGAGCAAGCCTTTTACACTGTCTCCGAAGAACTCCGTCGAGTGAGCCCATTCCAGGACCCAAAAGCTAGTTCCAGCAAGCAGAGCAGACGTAAGCACCCAAGGGAAGAATATCCCCGCCAAACCTTTTTCCGATTTTGAAATGCCCAGGATACGCCGGATGACGAACGGGATGACGAAGGCGACGGATGGCGCGATGAGCAAGGCGAGAACGGGAGGAGCGGACAAAGTAGGCGAAACGTAGAATGACACGGTGCAATAAGGGTGCTGCTCCCCTCTGCAAGCGGTGCTCGTTGCCATAAGTCTGGCACAAATCGCAAAGATCCCTGAAAAGCCAAGGACGAGGCGTTGGCGCGGTGGATCCGATCAAGAATGATGGAACAAGTGATGTGATGCTGAAGAAAAGGACGATGCGATCTTCCCAGACAGTAAAAGAATTGGAAGCGAAACATAGTGCATGAAGGACGGGAATAATTGGGATAGAGATCAATTGTTCGCGGCGGAAAGTAGGGCGGCAGGATAGCACGAACATTAGCGTAGACGCAAGTGCACTCCCAAAAGGGAAAGCATGATGGAAGTGGATGCCTTCCAACAAGCTCTGCAGGGGAAAATAAGCTATACTCCCCAATGCCAACCCAGCGCCAATGGCTTTGAATGCACCAGACAATGCATTTGCAAGGCGTTCTTCCGAATTCTCGGCATCCTCGCCAAGTAACCGGTATGCGCAATATGTTGCGACAATGCCGAGGATTATGACAGTAAGACCAACCCCAATTAGAGGGAGACTCCCAAAGATTTCGGCACACGGATAGCGAGTAGCGAGTGAACTCCCACGGAGCGGGAAGGGAACCCTTGGACGAAGCAGCTTGTGTTGCCTCCCAGCTCTCTGAAAGTTGAGACCAAAACCCTTCGAGTCCCCCATCAGATTGACTATCACGGTAAGTATCTAGATATTTCTTGATTTGATTCACGTCGAGTTCGAGGGCTGTCTGGACTCCTGCCTTGTCCGTTCCATGGTCGAAAACTTCAGGGATAATGCTCCCAATGTTGTTAAACGGGATGGGGAGGCCGGGGAGGAGCGATACTGTCGGAACGAGGTCAATTTGTTGGATGGATCAATGAGGAACGGTTTCTCCTGGGAATACGATGGTGGGAACGTGACTGTCCAGTAGCGATGCTGATCCATGGGATAATGCCGCACCCTTGCTATAAATCCAAACACCCAGACATCGTCTCCAGGATGCTGTCACCGCCATGGTTACCTGTACGGTCCATCCCATGGTCTCTAAGCACGACCTGTAGTGTATCCTCATCAATGGCCCTGACAAGGTCGGTGAGGAAGTCATTCATTTGCTCCAGTTTCGCTTTCATGACGGGATGCTCAGGGCCAACGCGGTGGTCGGCATGGTCAACGCCTAGAGCGTGACCAATCGCAAGACCAAAAGAGTGTGAATGATTCTTCACCATCGGCAAGAGGTTTCCTTTATCGACGGTGTGTAGGTCCTCCACGTTAAACGAGTCAAAAGGGAAGGACATGTTGTGATTAAGAATGCCAGGAAACAGTGTCATCCATGTATCATCGCCTGCGAGAGCAACCTTTCAGGCATTCAGAAAGGGGGGAAATAGAGGGCGAGCCGCCTGGCTGACCTTCCCATCAGCAGCTACAAGCTGGCGAAGCAGTGAATCTTCAACTCTAGCTGAACCTCCAAAGTTTTCTCCAACATCGACGAATGTCGGAAGTGAACCAGTCGTGAAACCCTTGATGCGTTGGAGCACTGTTGTTGGTGGGTCAGCGTGATCATTGAATACGAAAGAGTGTTGGGAATGTGTAGCGGTGAGTTCCCGAGGAAGAGTCAGTGCGTTGTGGTGGTACGGAGAAGGAGGTTCTGGAGGACGGCTAGAGGTGAAATTGAATCAAAGCACATCGACTATCAGTATGATGACTCTTTTGTGCATCGCAAGAGAGGTGCAGCCATCATGGTCACATTCATTTTGGTCTGGAAGAGATAACCTGCTCAAGAGAAACCCATTGGTGAACAGGTATATTCCTATGCAGTGAACAACGAAAAGCCAAAGCAAGAGACGGAGCCCCTGGAAAACATCACTTTTGCAAAGAACATGTAAGAACGCATGGCGTGAAGCGTCACGCACACTGGTCACCGTCTCTAGTTTACGAGCGCACCGCTTTCGGACTTGGATACTCTCTGGTGGTGGCCTTCGACGCGTTGTGGTCGAGTCAGCGGCCCTCACGTGACCGCTGCCAGTGAGCATATCTGTTGCACTAGGCTCATGCATCTGTCACGAATGCATGTGTATGCTGATGTTTAATTCTCTCCGCCTGGTCTCAGGTATGCAGAATTTGGCCTCATTATGCTTCACTAACTAGGACCTGTTCACTTCGGCCTTCTCATTGATAATGACACAGTTGCCGATATGCAGATGCTTGATTACGCACTTTGCACAATCAATGTTATCGACATGCCGATAATAACATGGTCCCCAATTTATAGCTTGTCCTCGGAGCAATGACATGCATGTTCACATCCATTCAATGCGTGAGGGGGTCTCTTCAAATTACAAAGCGACGAAGACCCGGGAATTCAACCATTATGTGCAGCTACTCTTCCGGGAGGGTCTCTTCTACTAATTCGTGTAAGTCCTTACATCCCATCATTCTCTCGTATTTCGCCTGTTTCAAGTCACTCCAAATGCCGCTAGACAAATCAAGCTCACTCTCACTACCTTCCCGTGGTAGCGTACTACTGCGTAAACTCATTTTGGTACTGAATTTCGCGAACATGGCCTGGTCGGCTGCTATCCCATACGGTATGTTGAGTGTATTTGTCGCCTCGATTTGTCATGAACATCCGAGAGCTTTATGCCCGCGGATCTTCAACGCGGGTATGGGAACAACATCGATAGCGGGTTCGGCCTCTCAACCCCAATGACCGGGCTGGTGGTATGTCGGAGATTGCATTTGCGCAGGCTGGGCAGAACCCGGGGTCGGAGCAGGATAAGGGTGAAGAAGTACCCGTGACAGAACAGCGAATCACTGCAACAAGGACCGGTATGATGTAGCACAATGACTGAGACAGCGTCTTTCAACCTTTGCATCAAAAAGCTATACACAATTATCAAGACCAAACGAATAGAGGCTCGAACAAGCCCGCCAATCGACCGACAATATGTTTTTCGAAAACAGACAGAAAGGAGACGCGCTACACGGTACGTGCGATTCTTGCAAGATGATGCCTAGTTGAAGTCCATCGGAGAACATCCAAAGTTGATGAAACCACTCTGTGCAAGGTTTGAGACGCAGCAGGGACGGAGAGAAGGCCACAGACTCACATAAGTGTTGTTCGAGCAGCATACAGGCTGTTGCTGGCAGCTAGCAGCCTCCCCCGCCCCATAAATGTTGAAGGGAGTGCAGTCGATACCGACACTGTCTGCTGGATTGTATGAGTAGGAGAGTAGATCGAGGACGCTCGCGATATCAGATGCCTTTTGAGCGCGTCAGCAAGGGTCACGACCGATAGTCCGTAAGACGACAGTGGAAACCTACGTTGGCAACGCTGTTGCAGCACTTGACTGCACCAGTGTTGCATTGATTGGGGGTAGTGTCACGGCGGACATGCATGTGTCGTTCAATGCGCGCGCTGGCGGCGGCGGCGACGGCAACGGCGAGCAGGGAAGAGATGCGAGGGAACATGGCTGAGGAGAAGAATACGGCTGGGGATGGGGATGTATTTGAGCATCGGAGAAGGGGTATTTATGTTGTCGGTGGTGACTTGTCCCGGAAAGGAAATGATGCAAGTTGGAATGACTAACATACGTCCTGTCGGGCCCAAGGTGACGTCGTCGAGCGTTTCTGCACCATTGATCCGACTTGTGGCATGTTACTTGGCATTCATCGTCAGCTACAAGGCGAGATCGGCACGTACTCTCGGCGCAAAGGAACCCATACCACTGATCCGCCGATCCCCACTTAGGTAGGCATCAGGCAGGCCAGGACTTCGCGCCTAACGCGTAGAACTTCACTTGAAACATTTACCGTGCCAATCGCAAGGATAATCAGTCCAATGACCGACAGATCAGCACGCATGCATGCATCAGATTTCGAATTCATGTCAGGCGCAAGCAAAGTACCATTTGTCGTCTTCCCGAAATTGCCATATTTACATACACAAGAAGTGCTCTGCATGCCTGCGGTGACGTCAGTCAACAGACTTGTCAATTGATCCACAACAAGGTGTGCAAACCTGCGAGACAACAAAAACTTACATGATCATCTACATCTGGCACAAGTATTTCGTCGTGTGTCCGTCTAACATCGACCGCAAATCAAACATGGCCTACGTCGATTCACTTCACTTTCCATCCTACGAACATTTCACGACGTGCTCTTCGACGAGCCCGGAACTTGTGCCTGAAGCTTTGCCTGCATCACATTGATCAGGTAGTTCATGTTGTCCTGCTTCTTCTGTATAGTTTCCGAAAGCGTCTCGAGGTTCGTGTGGATAAACTCCACTTTTACTTTGTAGTATTTCGTTGCTTCTGCGCGTGTCTGGGACCAATTAACGGCAAGAATATAACTTCAACTGGTGCGCAATTACCTTTTTCACATAGTAGCCTGTACCGATATCTACGATAACGTGTTCCGTGTCACTCAGTTTGCCGGGGACGTAAAGGGAGTTGGTCAAAGGAACCAAGATTGTCGTGTCTAATCAATCACTGGTTTACCATGCACGAACCACGAACCAGTTCAACTCACTTGCATTCTTGGGTTTAACTTCGCCAATATTCTCGAGGCAAGACTTGAATTTCGACTGAGCTTGCTTGAGTTGGGCAAAGGAACTAGTCAGGTGGTTTAGTTCCTGGTTGCGCGTAAATTATCAGAATCGGCCCAGCGGATTTGGCAGAAGAGTGGAAAATTCACTTCTTCCAGCTGCCGTCGCACGTCGGCGAGCTGTTGGATGTCCAAATCAGCAACATTGATCTGTTGAGGTTGGGAGGAAGCCATGGTCACTTGAACAGAAACGATCAGACGCCTGCCAACATGCGTGACCCATGTGTGACATTTAGCCCCTGTTTACCAGATGGGTAGTCTCCGACTGGTATTCAATGCTTAGCTGCTCAACGAATGGACGCTTGTACGAAATCATAGGCACATTCATTACTTTCCGCAGTGCAGCGAAGACTCTGGATCCTCAGATCCTAGGACCCATTACCAGAATTCGAGCGACCATCGGCAGAATGGGGCTCATGTATTATCGATCCGAACGATGACTCTCCTGCGTGACGGTGCTCCATCAAAACTGTATCACATCGCTCGTGTGCGGGGATTATTTGTGACTTTAATGGATAGTACGCAGACCTACAAACGTGTTTGTCTTGCAGATGGCATCGGTACAGTTTGCAACAGATCATGGGTCACGGAAACCATCGAACCACTGTTGCTCGCAGCGACTGAACCCTACGCCGTTGTGAGAATCCAGTGAGACGTGCGGGTGATCAATCCAGGAAGTGAGGGTTCATACTCCCGATGCAGAACAAAAGCCTGGGCCTTGGAAATTGTATATATATACTTACACCGTAAAAGACGAACGAGTTGTTCGTTCAAAAAACGTCCACTCCAAGTGGAACGGCGGAACTTGCATACCGAGTTCGAGGAACAGCTCAGAAAGGAGGTAATTCAACGTATTTAGACCGTGAGAGGCGTTCATCATTGGCATTGCCTCACGACGTTCACCGCAGGCCAAGCGCACGTTGCGTGCTGGCAACACCAGCCCGCAGTCATCCAGAAGATCATGGACAACGTCGACCAGAGAGCGCGCGTACCACAGGACATAGGTACGTTTCAACTTTCTACAATTATTGGCGCCTTCAGACCAACCGAGCTCGGGGTTTCCCCACTGACATAGTTGCAATATTCCATACTTCATTCCACCCGACGAAGGGTAATGTAGTTGATTGGTACTTAAAGGCAAGCGATGGTAAGCAGTGTCGTTCCGTAGCCTTAACTCGCCCTCAAATGCTCTGTAGACCTCCAGCTTGATGGTGTCGAGTTCAGCACGCTTCCCAGCGGTCTCCATCTGGTTGACCGGGACGTTGTGTACGTCCAACTCATCTGTCGCTGTTACCGTCTATATTCACAGAATCATATTCAGCTACTTCACAAAAGACAGTCACCCGGGTGTCTGTGTCTTTCGCCGCCGACGCACTACAGAACACGGACAACGTGGATTCCGACTTTCCTCTCTTGGCGTCCTGCTCGTAAATTCACCCAGACCAAGACCTTGGAGTCATGTAGATGCTCTCAAGACACTCGTTGATGCTATTTATACGTCCCTGGAGTGCCGAGGAGTGCTTGAGCCCATCGAATCCGATTGGGAGCCTGCGCAAGTTTTCTTCGAGGAACGCAGGGTTCGGAGGGCGGATCTCGGCGGAGCTGGAGAATGGCATGGATGGAGTTATGAATTGGATAACGTGAGACCATACCTTCTCGAGTACTGCTTTGGCGTTTGATAAAGTTTCCGCCCAGCCCAACATCGAGTATTCTCCATCTAACCCAACTCTCCACCTCCCACATTTGCTGCGCATCCTGGGCCCATCTGCACTCACTCTGTACAAACACGTGCTTGGACGACGGCGAATTTTAATTTATACATTGCCACCTGTCGAGGCTGCCTGCATCCTCTGTCAGGTGACTGCCGACATTTGCTTTGAAGCCCAGATAGATCCATCCTTGCTCAACTCAGAAGGGACTGAAGATTCTACGTCATGGACCCGCACACGACTCAAGGGTAAATCGAACGAAGGCATCAAGGTCCTCGGGATGGTCACTCTCAGCGACCTGGACAAGATGCACCACGAGGGAAAAACGGGTCGTGGATGGATTGCATGCACGACGGATGCAATTTTTCTCGAGAAACCGTCATACTATGACCTTGTGCTTGACTTGACGACTTCGACACCCTCACGAACGTCGAGACCGACGTTGTATATGTGTAAACCAATTCAACAACTCACCGCCAAAGGTCCTACCCATCGTCTTTCTCTTGTACGATTTACGTGGAGCGATGTAAAATTGGTGCGTTCATCCCCGCTTCTGCTGCTTCCTCGCTAACTGTCCTCCAGTGGAACGAACTGGACCGAATCCTACAACTGGAAGGAAGCGACTGTCTATATGAATGTTGCCAGCTTTCTTCTGAGCTTGATCCCAAAGCAAAACGATTATCCCCCTGGATGGATGCATGGCAACTTTATGAAGACGTTTGCCTCGTCTGTGCCGGCTTCTGGATTGGGTCCTGGCGAGGCAATTCGACCGCATCTTACTCCACGGGGAGTGGCTCGATCGCTGACTGGGGAAAGATTCGGCTAGACGGAGACGACGACTTCAGCCTGGGTGGAGTCTATATGAGGAGCCTTGGAATGGGGATCGAAGGGCGGCCAAGTCTCAGTTCGGGTCCGAATGTCAAGGGCATGCGAAAATCGGGCGGTATGTCCTTAGTCAGCGGTCACACTAACGGACCCTCCGTATCCTCGTCTTCCAGCGGTGTCCAGCGACGGCAGGCCTCTACTAGTTCCGGCTTCACGTCAGTTTCGATGACGAGGTTGACCGAGCCCCAATCGGGTGGGGGAATAGACCAAGCCCTGCGCGAGCGGCGAGAACGACAACTGTTGACGACGCTGGCATTGCTGCAGACGTTCCACGCCAACACGTGTTTCCAGCTCTCGCGCTTGGCAAGCTTGATTAAGATTCCTCGGCCCTCAACGACCTTAGTCGATGCCTCTTCTTCCCAGTCACCGCCGGACGCGGTGATTTATATTACGCCTAAAGACATCCTATTGTTTGAACTTGGGCCACTCAGTTCGTTGGACGGTCGATACCTTGAGTGGCTCGCGGATGAATACGGAGGGGGCGCACGGATCGTCGTGAAGAAGGGATGGAAGGACCTGTTCGGTGTCTTGTTTGGGTTCGGCTGAACGTGCCGGTCGTCGCTCGGGACACCGTCGAACGTCGGTGATCCCAGTTCGGAGATACGTACTCGATACTTCATGGTGTAGCTGGACCGTATACATCTATTTGTCTGCTGATAGTGGATTCCCATCCTTTTTGTACTAATCCCGGTGTCTTCTTTCATATCGTGTTCTTGAATTTGCCCGCAACGTCCACCTGTGGCCGTCTTGAACCCAAACCGTTTCAACGACTACTCTCTTACTACACCTCACGTTCGTTTGGAACAAGACAAAGGTTACGTGTCGGCATTCCAACCTGAGACGTGACGGTGTCCCTTAGCAGACATTTCCCGTTATCATTGCGACCTGGTAAGCGCAATTAAGCCTTATTACTAGCGGACTTTGGTGCACCCAAAGAACCCTCATCGACAGTCCTCTGCCCACGAGCCTTTAGGACAACTGTTGTACCTGACCTGCCAATGGAACCAAGCCAGGCCGGATGGGAAGTGGATCGTACGTCCACCATCAGAGTTGCATAGCTAAAATTAGAGATACTATCCAAACACGAGGGCCGCACTCTTGAGTTGCGTCAACCAGATACCTGCCAGTTGCAAGTGGTCTCCCGACATTAAGTGCCGACGACCGATTCCTATGGTTGGTTTGAAAGCGCGCGTACCCATCATGTTCTCTCCAACTCTCAAACTATTCATGCCAAGTCTACTATCTCTTCACACAGCTGGTTCTGGAGATTCAGCCATAGCGTGTTCATCCTTGGCATTCCGGACTGCTACAGTTGTTCCGTGATTGTAGGGGAATCCTTCGCCATTATTGCCTTCATCGTCACACACCTCCGACGAGTGCAAGTACATATTGTACTCCAGCTTTTCCGGGTTTACGTGCTTTTCTAGGCGAGAAGCGTCGCCGGCAGACATTGATCTACATGTCACGAAGGAAGTTGATTCTCACCGACGACTCGGGATCGCTAATGATGCACTGAAATAGATGATTACTCGACCAACGTCAGGTGGACACCCCAATATAATGTCACTGCCGTACGGAAGTCGAGACGATCATTTACAGGTCACCTCAATTCTCATTCGTGCGCGATTCGGCTGTAGAGACCCTTCCTCTTGCCGCGGCAAGAGGTGGACATATCGCTACCGCGGAGTACCAAGGCGAACCTGGCCGCTTCATGTACGTTTTCTTCAAGAAAAGTGGCCGCCCCTCGGTTCCTCGGCAAGTTGGAAGAAGCGAATGTCCAAGTTTGTCGCACCAAATGGGGAACACTGTTCTATGTCGCGATGTGCCATCTGGGGATATAGACGATTGCTTGGCGATCCTCATCGGTCAGGGGTGTAGTCTCCAGGAACGACAAGGATTACTGGAGCTACTGCAAGCCGCCAAGCCACGGGTGTACTCGAGCGATCGAATCGAAGACAGAATACCTGTCGTCCATACCTTTGGCGAGTCGCCAGCCGTGACATGCCGCAGTAATCACGCACATCAGCCCCTTTTGGGGACACTCGACGCCCTTCATTGGCTGAGACGGAGATACGGAGATACGTACTCGGTCATGCCTCATGCCGTCCACCGCAAATCCAGATCGACATGACCACACTGACTCAGGGCACCTGACTACATACGCATGTGAAAGTGCGCCCATCCTACTGGCAATTTGACTGGTAGGTCTCGGTCCTGTATACAAAAAAAAAAAAAACGAAAACACGTTACTGACAATCCGCCAGTTGGTCGGAATCCCGTGCCAGTGAAAAAGATCGATCGGTCAGGCCTGGATGATGTTCGGGGAAAATCGGTCCTCGTCCTCATAGGACGTGGATGCAGACATACGCAGCGCGTGACGCTTCCTGCCGACGCGTCCGAGGACCAAGGTACATATTATCACGGGTACTCATAATAGTTGGATGGCAGTCACAGTATCATATGATTTTCTGAACAACGTGCGCATAATGCCATGGGGGGGAACAGGCGGTACATCGGTGCCGTCGGGCGATTTGGACTTTCGTGTGAACGAGCACGCGCACACGATTTCCAGTTGTCCACGTGCAGAGTCTGTCACAGAAAGACCGTCAAAGTGAGACAAAGGCATGATAAAATTCATCACGCACGAGCACTAACTCCCCCAGACTAGGGTTACGCGTTACACGTTTCAACGTTTGATTGTCATGCGCATTCGGTCTTCGGGTTTCCAAGCATCGGCCGAATCTTAGATGACAACAGACAAAGTTGAGCCTCAAGCGTCGGTCATATCGGCTGGGCCTCGGAAATCCCAGGTTCGAGCACTGCCAGGGCCGCTGAAACATGTCGCTCGAAAACGCGACAAATCGTTTAATCGAGGCGGTGGCGGTCCGAGATCGAATCTGTCGGGTAGGCTCGATGCCACAAGCTGCAGGCAGCTCTATGTGATACGCTTGAATTCCACTCTGGGCCAGGGTATACGACCACTAGATAAGTATAAACGTCGAGGGAACGACAGTATTTACAAGTATGATCCATCCGCAAGATGATAGTAAGTCATCTAAAGCGTGCATCGTCGCGTTGAATAAGTAAGGCGTGAAGGAAGGAGAGAAAAAAGTCGTCGTCGTCGCAGTTATGAGATCATCCGATGCGATAAAGCACTACCATTCTGTGCGTACGCACCGGGATCGCATGTCGTCCGCTAGCATCATGCTCGGACGGCTTTCCAAAACGATGCATACCTACGACGTTCGACCACAAGACGCGTCAAAAGGATTGATCAAATAATTTAAAATACACCCACATGTTGACCATGTCGAGCGCAACCTCTGGCCCTTTTCGTATGTTAATCGGCGTGACGATGAATCCGTGCTTCCTAAATCTACACATATGTACGCCACATGAGACCGTGAAACAAGACAATACAGTCACGTTCAACTTACACTTCCTGGTACCAAGGCTGTCTTGCCGCCGACCGCCAGAGTACAAACCCGCCAGGCGAAAGCACCCTCGCGAGTTCGAACACCTCGTCGTCGACGTCCTTGGACCCGAGCGCGAACCAATCTAGGTGGTCCATGATGACGGCGCGCGTAAGCGAGCCTGTCGAGAGACCACGGAGGACGCTAACTACGATTGAGCATGTCTCATGCGTACGACAAACATGACAGTGCTTACTTGACGATCGAATCCGTATGCAAACGGAATGCGTCTGTCGCCTTGGCGTTATCGGCTCTAAGCTTATCAAACCCTGTGCGTGTGAGATAAGACGGACACGAGGTGGGAGTATAGCGGCCAGTAAGGCACTGGACAGAACGGGTGCATGAGAAAAATGCCTGGAATCGCAAAACTTGAGCCCTCGGGAACGCACCAGAGGGTAAAAGTATGCGCCATCTTTGAACGAGAACGTCGAGGGGATAGGGTCCAATGTATCTCTGACAAATTCATATATGGTGCCTTCCTGCAACAACATCTTGCGTTGATTGAGTGGGACGCCGAGAGCATTCCAGCAGAAAAACGGATTCTGAAGAAGCGTGACGACGAGCGGGTTTAGAAGCACGGGCATCAGCTTCTCTTTCCATATTCTCACTTGCTCTACTTTGGTAGGGGCGTTACAAAGCTCCTCGGCATCCTTGGTCACCCCGGCGAGAGCAAAGATGACTTGAGCGAAGCGAAGTGCCAAACCACTGTAACCGTTCATATAAAAGGCTTTTGAGAATGCCGTGTCGTTGATATGCCAGAATTGGTAAGCAATGGAAGAGAGATACGGGGATATCTTGGAATCCAGTAGCTCGCGGAACTGGGGGTGCTTGCCCTTTCCAAACAAAGCGAAAAAGTTATCGTAATCTAATGTGAGCAGGGCTGCGAGTTTCAGCTCCAGAAGATGGCCTTGACTGGATTGCGGGATTAGAAAGACGGACATGACCAGTAAAGGCGATGGCCTTACCATGGGTTCATGTCTACACAATGTATCTGAAGGGAATGGCATAAGCATAACGAACAGATGCTGGCATCTCGACTTACCCTGCGAGGCTGAGCAGCGATGGCATAGTGCAATGCATTGTCGCCCGCAGAAGTGATAACGAGCATAGAATCATCAGGACCCAGATCCAAATGCTTCATGTCCTCAAATGGGTCCTCCTACAATTAAGATGAGACCCCACTCCGCCCAAGAACATACAACAGAAAACTCACCCATGTAAACGAGTAAATGAACGTTCTAAACTCCTTGTGCATAGGTTGTTCATAATACGGTAACCTCCAAGGCTGAAAGAGCTTTACTTCGAGCGAAAAACAATCGACCGTGAGAAGCTACCCACATTCCCGACGTGGTAATGGAACGAGCTCAAGGGAGGCGTGATGTTGATCGTCGAATGTGCTGGTGCTGGCTGCTCGACCTCCATGATTGGTTTGCCTATATCAAGCATAGGAATGGATTTTGAATCTTTGATGACGCTCAACGATGCAGGGGAGCAGTTTCCAATCAAATTTCCACTCTCCACCTCGAACGCATGGCAGAAACGAGATACGTCGCAGGACCGCGAACGGCCAAGCCATATGTAGTAAGGGCTACAGAGCGTTGAGAACAAGGTAACGCGGACGTCACGTGCACATGCAACACTCACATGCGCACGATAAATGGGATAATGAAACGGTTCCTGCCATTGTACGTCTTAATCTGGGGATAGACCTGAGAAGGCAACGGGGAGGGTGAAACACTTGCTGGACATACCGTGCCAAACTTGTACTCGAGATAGTCGCGCCGGTGAGGGGACAGTGACACGTGATCAAAGTCGAACCATATCTGCCAGAACCAACGGCTGAGCCAACCACATTCCTTGCTGGTCCCCCCGATCGCCTTCTCGTGCAGCGACGGCTGGCGTCCTGAAGTGTAAAAATCAGCAACACCGAGCAAGCCCGCCTCCGGAGAGAGGACGTAATCGATGCGGTCGAGCACTGTATAAAAGTTTGGAATCTAGGAGAGCTGTGGGCACTTTGGACGAACGAGTGGAGAAAAACACCCACCATGGAGAGCGAGTAGCTGAGGGTGATGAAATTGACGCTGCCTTTGGGATCAGTCGTGGACCACATGGGGAGGGAGAATTCTGTCGCGTCCTGGCACAGGACAGTGATGTTACGCCATCCCTTGCGAGCGAAGCGCTTCCGAGCGACCTCCAACAGCGGTTCACAGAGATCGATGAGATAGATGGCGTCGAACTGGGAGATGGGAAAGTACTTGTCCATGAGCTCAATGTTGTGACCTGATCGTGATTAGTGCTGGCACGACGAAAAAGGGATGAGACGAGCGCACCAGTACCGCCGCCAATATCGATCCAGATGAGCCTCTGAGAAGGATCCTTGGCACGGAGAGTGCGAAGGTGGCTGACGGAGAGCTTTAGCATGGTGTTGCGGCCGCGGAGCAGGCCGTTCCGAGTCCTGTCATACACGTCCGCTTGGCCCTTGTAGAACTGTGGTCCAGACGGCGATGAGCAAGTGTGGAAGGAAGGGAAATGGGAGAGGATGGACCTTGTCTAGACGTGTCCGCTGGTCCGACGCGCCTAGTGGGCGTAAGAAGCAGTGCCATATAAACTTGAGAGGGGGCAGTATCGCGTTGCCGAGTGCGAGGGCGACGACGAGGAGGGGTCGAAGGGAGAGGATTTGGTGCATAGTTGGCGAGGGGGGATGTACAACTGGGAGGCTGTTTGGATGGGTGACGGGTCCTACAGAAAATCCCAAAAGAAAAGGGAGGTCTATCGATTTACGTGGTTATCATTAATTCTGGTCAGGAATGACATGAACCCAATCGCACGATTGGCATGCGCACGTACCTTTGACCAGTTACGAACGTGTGACTTGAACCTGCCTCAAGATTGACAGGCTTGGGGCGGCTGAGATAGCGGAAGCGTTCACCTCGCCTAGTACCACTTTCACATTAATGGGGTGTATCCATTGGACGCCACTTACAACGGGATTCAGCGTTTTATGAGACTCGGGCACCTGTCTAGGTAACGACCTCGGGCCTCCCCAGCCTGGTCGCGTGGTCGATTATCGCAGTGGCGTAGTAGGCATCGGTAACACCACTGCCGAGAATGCCGCCCGCTTACGACTGCCTCATAAGGCATGCTAACCCATTATAAAAAATTAAATACCTAATTCACTTTAAATTTGCGTTGGCAGGTACTTATTCGATTTATTGATAATGTTTTATATATACACATGTCCTTCGCATCCCGGCAATCGAGTTGTGACCAGGCCACGCTAAGTACCATGGCAGCGCCGACCGTGTCAACACCCTGAAACTTGTCGCAACCATGCGTTGCCGATGCACCACCTCGGTCACCTCGGCGCCAAAGATCTTTCAAGGCCACGGTGTACATAACCCATTAGATGAAGAGATATCAGTACAAGGTATACCGACCTACTAGATTACTGTCGGAATATTATACATGCATGCAAACAAGATAACCAATCAAACGTAAGACAAAGGACAGCGGACGAATCAACGACCGTTTGGACAGAACGAACGACGGATGACGAGATCACCGAGAAAAACAGAAAGACAACGGGCGACCGCTCACGACACCTCCTCCTTTTCCGGATCTTGCGCATCGCTCCGTTCACTCGCACTTTGCTCTCGCCGCAACACGGGCAGCTCAGCCCGTTCCGTGTCGTCCGCGAGGTCTTCCCCGTCTTTGAAGCGCACCTTTTTGTGGCACGTCTCACTCGAGATGCGGCGCAGGTTGAAAATGAAACGGGCAAGTGTAATGTTAGAGACGCTCCAAATGAGGCTGCATGTGTGGTCGTCTAGTGTCATACAAAGCACGCATACGAGAGACACCCACAAGACACCCATGAATGTCAGCGAAGCCTAGGACGACCCGTGGAATTCCATTAGATCGGTCTGCCAAACGCCCCACGAGAGCTTTCGATGACTTACCGGTGCAGCGACGCACAACAACAAATTGACGAGACGCAATGCTAAAGAGATGGTCGCGTCAGAATGAAACCAATCAGTGACCGATCGACGAGGGATTTACCAAACAAGCACTAGCATACACGCGCGTATGAGCATACTCGGAAAGTTGAAGCGAGAAGAAGACGCACAAAGAAGTACAAGCTTCCGTCCCGATACATGATCTTGGCCACCCGTACGTTCCGCGATCGCGGTCGGTCGAATGCATTCCACACCGCCGTCAGGAATACAACGAGTTCGAATGCAATCTATGGCACGGCGTGAGCAGGACATTGTACAACGACATGCGATGACCGTCGCGCACACCAGGGATCCACACTATCATAAGCTTGGGTTTGAATTTGGGTATGCATATACGCAAAATGGGGTCAAATATTAGTGTTGCTAGGTCAAACGCAGGATGAGGAACGTCATCATCCAGTCAGAACTACAAATACACGCACGGAGCATATCATATATGACATATCCCACAGCACTCAGCGCTACGAGTTGAGTCAGGATGAAGAACATCAGGGTGACCAACACCAATCGCGGGGATCTATCCCAAAGGACCCACAACCGGAGCAAAATCAAGACTAATCGCGTCTCAGCTAAAACAAGACAAGAACGAGCACATGCTCACAATTGCTCGATGTAATAGACAGCATGCCGACGGCCACTGCGATGGCATACCATGCTTTGCAACTAGGGGGAAACGACGCGTCAATGGCCGATACACCAACGATCACAAACGGCCGGTCGACTCACAGCTAGACTCCATCGGTGAGCACAAACTCGATGCAACAAACGCCAAGTGACACGGAACGGAATAGGAACATGCTCACCGAAACAGATAGGTATGGCGCCACACCGCTAAACTCTGCCCAGCAAGACGGGATGGGAGCGCGTGAGCGATCACCCGGTTGCCATCGGACACCCGACCTCGCTTACCGTGTGAGAGGACGATCATCGCAAACGGGACCACGTAGCGATTGAACAAGAACAGAACTTTAGGTATCGATAGTCTCGCCGTCCAAACTAGTTGCACTTCGTCCGAGAAAGTGAGGATGTGATCCCAGAGCAGAATCTATCGCGAGAATGGGGCGCAAGGGAAATGCGTGGGTGCCCAGCGTGGATAGTGTGGGTGAAACGAACGCATCAAGCAAGCGTCACCAAAAACTGAGACGGTGGAGAGGACGGAAGACGCACCACCAGCCCGACCGCTGACAAACACCGACAGATCCACCATGGTTAGATGCTTCGAAAACCAGTCCCTTGTGGGTTATCCAGGAAAACATCTGAGTACTTACCACTCACATACTGCGATGCTTCGGTACGTTCAAGGTCGACCGTAGCGAGGGGCGACGCCATCCACGTCGAGCGAGAGCGCTCGCACCTTGTAGTTTTTGAGGGGAAGGACAGACGAAGGGAAAATGTAAAAAGAAAAATATAAGGCCCCAAGGAATGCCGTCAAAGCGCCTATGATTAGGCAAATCTGATCTGCTAATAAAAAATCGATCAGTTAACCTGTGCCGGTTGCGTTGACGTACATGCTGCATGTGTGAGGATTGGACACCCTCAGTACTCGGCGGATAAGGACTTACGAGAGCGTGCGGAGATAATGAGAATCGTTAGGCAACGCAGACACGTTTGAAGCCTAGTAGCCAGGTAATTCAATGGTGCGTGAGTACGAGGGTAGACCGATTTGTGACGTTCTTCCCATCACGGCCGAAACGTCGAGAACTATTGCCTACAGCCTTGGATATAAACAAGACGCACAGCCAGGGAATAATGAGGTGACAAGTCAGCAACTGCACAGTCATCTTGACTCACGAGCGGGGGAACTTGGACAAACTCTCTTGAGACTATACCGAGTTTGAATAGCCATATTCCGTAAATTCCAACCACGTACATATACGATTGACAAGACTGGTACATAAGTAATCCGAAAAAAAAGGTTGGAAAAGGTACATCGGGACTTGCATGAGATAGTCCGCAAGTTCATGTTTAGGAGCCCGTGGGGTGACGATCGTAACAAGAGCCCCCGTGCTCAACGGAACAAGAGCGAGCGTTAGAGCGCATAAGTGCACACGAATTATCCTCGATAGACGATGGGCAGTCTTATCCAGGCGCTCTCGCAAAGGCAAAACTCTGCAACCTGGCAAGACACAACAGTGTCTCTTTCTACTATCGCCATGAGAGAGGAATAAGCAGGGAAGTCCTGAAGCTCGGAGACTTGACTTGATCTATGGGCGAGTACATTAGCCCCCTCCAATATCGTGCGTAGGTGGAAAAAATGCACCACCTTTGACGTAGATATTGACGTTCATGAGTCGGGGTCCAGTTTCTCGCCCCTCGCCAAAACCCTGACGACCTTGCTGGGTTGAGCAACGACCTCCATCATCTGCATGACGGCGGGGGGACGTTCGACGAGACCTGTCCCACGTATGGCGAGAGGGCCATTGCTGCTATGTGAGTTATTCCTGCCGCGCCCTGATAGACGTTTTCCCTTGTCATCGTCCTCGGCGCCTCGAAGTTGCGCAGGAGGAGATGGGGCAAGGGTCGGGTCGAACTCGAGCGTCGGGATGCCAGCTCGCGCTGCCCAATGACCGATGAGAATACCAGCCGAACGAGGTTCATACCTGTGGAGATGAGGGCTGGGCGCAGGGAGCGGAACGGGAGAGGATAAGTCTGCGTTGGACTCTGGAATGGCTCTATCGACTTGGGCTTGGGCTGCGGCAGGAGACAAGACAGCAAGAACGACCTTTGGATCCTTGACAGCCTGTCTATCGAGGGTCGAATTGACGTGGTCTACTTCCCAACGGGCACAGCAAATCATTCTTCTGACCCATTCTGGAGATCCGGATAGATGCAGGGTCTGATAAGCAGACTTTTCCTTATCGTCGTCTGATGCGGGGTCTCTAAACTCGATTTGGTCCCACGGTACAAAAGCGTCATCCCGCTGGACTCTAATGCGGGGATTTGTTCCAACCTGTGCTTCGAGTATCCTGGAAGCAGCACGGGCTCGCTGTGCGAGTAAACTCGTGCCCTTCTTGAGAAGATCTAGGGTATTGAGCGCTACGGCGGTGCCGTGAGCGGCCAGCCGAAACGTAGGAGGGCAAGGACGGACCTTCGAGGGGGATGATGACGATCTCCCCGCGACCGTCCCTACACCACTTTTTGACGTGGTGAACAGCGTGGACCAAGACGCTTGCATCGACGATGACGAGATCCGCATCCTTGTCTGTCACAGTGTCGCTCGACTTGCGCAGTTTCTCCTTTTCCCTGTACAGCCTCTGTTCGGGTTGGTCTCTCTCCTTGTCTGCATAGTCTTTCTTAGTCTGTCTCTGGCCGGATGTTAGACGGGGCTTGGGGCCATGGGTGACGATGGAGCTGCGGCGATTCGGGTTGGGATTTGGGACGGCCAAGTCGCCTTGTGGTTGGCGGCGATCTCTCCAATTCCCCGAGGAAGGACCGCGGGTGACAGACTTTTCGAGCTGTTCGACTTGGTGGCTGAGGAATGCGGCACCGAGGGCGCGGGACATGGCGAGTTTACTGGGCGTGGGTGCTGTTGCAGGCCCCTGGCAAGGGATGGGTTAAGGAGGAAAAGGAGATACGGGGGGGAAACACATACGCTCGATTCTGCCATGATGCGGCGAGTTGTGAGCCAAAAAGTGCCACGCTCAGTCTCTGTGGCAGTTACTTATGAGTCAGCGGCACTCCCCGCACGTGGCTCGGGTCCCCGCTGCCCACTCGCTCGAGCATGGCTGACGAAGTCATCGGTACATGTTGCTCCTTTATCATCACTGCCTGTCTCGACGTCGTCGCCGGCATATGTATCGACTTTACGTCTGTCCGTGAGTACCCTCGGTGGACGTGGTCCCGATCCAATCCAGACCTAAACCCCTCGTCGTCGACGTTCAGGACAATCGTGCACCGACACCTTGTGTCGTTGTTCTTGTCTGGGGTGCCACAGATCAAACGTCCTCAAGATAGATGATGTACAAGAAGAACGAGACCCGCTGCTACCGAATACCCAACAGCCTTTGGCACAGCCCCCCATGCGCACTCAATAAGTCCGCTTGTCACCGGTGCGTCGCACCATTCCACGTCTGTTTACACGTATGTAGCACTTACCTGGCTCTATCGCACAGTCCACGTATCGTTTCGATTTGCTTTGTACGCTGTTCACAACTCATGTACGGACGACCAATTAGTATCTTGTCAATGGGTGAAACATCATTCCGGTCACGTGCGGGAACACAAACCATATGTATATAACCTCATACCCAAGCCCAAAAAGAAAACATCCTAATCTACCCAATGCAGAAACCGTCTCTCCCTCGCTCAGGTTCATATAACCTCACCCATAGTGAAAATATAAAATACACACAGCAACCGACATCAAAAACGCGTCCGCCTTCCCTCTCACACGACGCCGTTTACACCCCAGGCAACGTAAAGTCAGGATAGTTTGGCCAGTTACCAAGCCCAGCAGGATCTCCCCCGATCCGGACCCACGCCGAGTACGACGGTGTTGGACCATCCAGCACAAAAAGCTGATGCCAACCCGGCGGACATACGTACGCGTTGGGTGGCGCCGTAATGGTACACGTCGTCCCAGAGCACGAAAACGCGGGAAAGATGATACGTCCTCCGCTCATGACATTGCCGTGTGTGCTCGACGACGCTATGTCGACATCGTCAGCATTTCCAGGAAGCCCACACGAGATAGACAATAAAGCGTGCCGAGACTCACCTGCGACAAGAGAAACGCGCATCGTGCTCGTCGTTCCCTGGAAAAGTGTCACCTGAATTGCGTATTGTCCACCGAGCGCCCAGTCCGTCTCGCTGATCGTAAATGTCGGTTGCTTGAATCCCTTGTTCAAGTATGGAGGAATGTACACCTCCAGCCGTAATTCTTCTGGATACCCGGGCGTCTGTGGGTCCGAGCCCGAGACCAACACGCGGCCGTCTGGGAGGAGCGTCGCCTCGGAGTGGTAAAGCCGCGCGACAATCGTGTTGTTGAGGATCGAGAAGCGTTGACCGACGGGCTTCGTTGGGTCATACAGGAGCGCGTTGTAGTTGGGGTCGCTCGCCAGTCCAAATCCGGCGACGCCTTGGTGGGCACCGTTCATGATCATGTATGTCCTGCAGATATTAAGACACTCAATGCGCATCCGAGTCCATGCTGACTTACCCATCCGGGAGCGTGGCCATGCACGGCATGACTCTCTTTGATGGCTACACCAAATCATACAGTTGTATCAACCAAATGCGTTCATTGCATACCGCGCGTAGACGCACCATTCTCTCCAGTGTCCATGTCGGGTTCTGAACCTCGGGTGCGATGGTGACACAGTTGTCGAGCGCTATACCACCACCAGGTGTGGACCCACCGCAGATCATAATCTCAATCGGATCCGTGTAAGGCGCGTGTTGAGGAAGAAGCACGGCCGTTCCCTCCAACGGATAGTTACGACCCCCGAGGAAGTTGTTCACCGCACCTGGCATGTTGGGTAACACCGTGACGGTAGCGAACGTCACAGGATCTAATATGCGAGCTTCATTGTAGTAACCTGAAGGCAGGCTGCGTAAGTAGATCTCCCAGTCCTACATCGGCGTCCTCACCGATGAAGAAACGGCCACTCGGAAGTACCAGCAAGAACGGGTACAAGTTGTTTGGGTCCGTCCGCTGCAAGTAGTCGAGAGTAATGACCGTATCGCCACCAGGAGGTTTTGGGAGAATCTCTAGAGTAGGCTGTGGCGGTCCATTGCTGCCAGTTTCCCCACCCACGACGAGAATACTGCCGTTCGGCATCATCATCGCCGTCGGGTACCACCGACCACGCTGTAAAGTAAAGTTAATCCTCAACGGAATCGAGGTTGGAATGCTCGACAGACCTGAAGCGAGAGCTCATTCACGTTCTCTTCCCAGTCATGCGTCCCGTTCACCCCCGGTTTTCCATCTGGGTAATACAACCTGATCCCGTACGTCGACTCTAGCGACCATCCGCCAACGTTGATCTGGCGTGCACCTTTATCAGGAAGGATTATACTCCCCGAACAAAATACGTCCGTCTTGACGTGCATCTCACGCCACGCCAACAAGTAGTTGTCTACCAGGCTGATATCCAATTCATAGGCGCCAGTCGAGTTGGGGAACTCGGACGTGCCCGATTTTTCTAGGAAAGTCACCTTGTTGTTAATGCCCACTGTCGCGATCAGGGGCACGACGAGGCCGCCAATCAAAAACTGATGATCATGAGCTTTCCCGTCGGGAATACAGCAGTTTCAGACTCGCCTCGTAATACCCAGTATTCTCTGGCGTGTTCCAGACATAAAGCGGATTCCCGGTCCAGTAGTAGGTCGTCAACCTATCTGAACCGCCACACAAATGGATAGGATCCCCAGAACAAGCCATGTTACATTCAGAATCGGCGACATACGTCCCGTTGTTGGTAGTGACGTCGCTGATGTCACCACAGACTACCTCCAACTAGTCAGCACATGCAAACGCGACAAGGGGGAGAAATACCCACAGCACTGATATGAATATTCCAGCCCAGCAACAGGGTACCCGTATGCAGCGCACTGGTTCAAGCAAGCCTCAACCGTGTTGTTCGTCATCCAGTCTTGCTCGTATGGGAACACTCTCAGTCCAGGCCCTGGCTCGCTATTCGGCGAGACGTATTTTAGGGAACGCCATTTTAACAAAGTATAACCACCTACGCGAGGCATCCATGGTACTGCCATGATCCAGGAAGGCTCGTATTCTGAATTGTAGGAACGGGGAGCGCAGTGACGTTGCCTGTCGAAGTGTACACTGAGAGCCGATTTGGACCACCACATGCCTCCCTGCGTATGTGTCGTTAGCGATCGCACAAAGAAAAGACCGATACTTACGTCGCATTCCCTCCACAGGCCATATTACAGTCGCTGTCGGGTGCCTCGACGGCGCCGTTCACCAAGTCATTACCACAGACTGGGGAATCAGCGCTCAGCAAGAACGAAAAGCAAGCCATCTGGTAGCGTGACGTCACTTACAGCATTGCGTGCTATACTCGACTCCAGACAGCGTGAAGTTGTTCGAACTGCAATAAGAGATGCAACTCTCCACCGTTGTCGAACTGTTGTCGTATTCATTTCCGAGTATCCGTCCGTTGGCGTTGTCCACGTAGCATGCGGCGTACGTCCAATTTCCCGGGAGTCCAGTTCTCACAGGAGAGGGTCCGCTACTGCTTCCACTGCCTCCGCCAGAGGTGCCACCACCTCCTGTGGTTCCTAATGGTTGCGTGTAGTTGTATAAGTCAAGACGATCTGGGCCTCCACAATATTCGGAAGAATTTCCGGAACATGTCATGTCGCAATCCGTCAGAGGAGTTGGTGCGGACCCGTAATTAAGGGTCGAACCACAAACTGACATACATCGGGGTTAACATGGAAGGATGGGCTGCCAAATGACAGGCACTTACAGCACTGATAGGAGTATTCCAAGCCTGCCAATGGATAACCTGCGTTGTAACAAGCAGTGGTACAGCTTTCGACCGTCACGCCACCAGTCACGGTAGCGGCGTATGACAAGGCCCGGTTGGCTACGGAGTCACTAAAGGGTGATCGGCATAACGTCCTATCGATAAAACCTCGACTCACTTGTAACATCCGAGCGAAGTCCAGTTGCCGACATTTTTCACAGTGATGGGGGGCGGGGAAGGCTGAACACCACTCCAATAGACATTCAACCGATCACCAGCACCACAATATTCCGCAGAATTTCCACTGCAAAGCATGTTGCACTCTGACAAGCTCACATTCGTAGCACCGGAAGCAAGATAATTACCACAGTCTGTCACAAGAAGTGAATAACGCAACCGCCGAAGAGATGGTTTGACTCACAGCATTCATCCGCGTACTCTACGCCAGCATAAACGTATGAGTTGGCGCCTGTGGAGCAGAAGTTGATGCACGACTCGACGGTCATACTGGTCGAATTGGCATACGAAGCCGACGAGAGCGTACGGCTGCCCACATCATCACTACCCAAAAGCACGGTAAGCTGTGTTCAACAGAAGTACTGGATTACTTACGTCCAACATCCATACGCTGTCCAGTTACCTGGAAGCGCACGACGATGGACACGGTGATGTACCGGCGGCGAGAACGCACAAGTCTAAGAGCCATCATGAGAAACGTGGAGTCGGATGACAGAGAACATCTCACCTGGAGAATCAAAACCGAAATTAGTGCGGAAGTTCGTAAGGCAGCCATGTTGAGACCGCGGTCTTGCGGTTCTCTTC
This sequence comes from Boletus aff. separans, assembly GCA_038088755.1. Classification (NCBI taxonomy): domain Eukaryota; kingdom Fungi; phylum Basidiomycota; class Agaricomycetes; order Boletales; family Boletaceae; genus Boletus; species Boletus aff. separans. The sequence continues at coordinate 28,308 of JBBPJN010000025.1, forward strand.
ATCCTGAAGCAGCATTTTATAGGCTGTACGCGCGCTAGCTTCGACCCGAATATCGTGTGATGTAGATTGACCAAGAAGCACAAAAACCACTGTGTCAGGGCAGTACGATGGAATCTACCCATGCGTCAGGAATGAGTGTTTGAACGGACAGAATTTAGTAAACTCATTTCGTCAAGTTTAGGTCACACTGGACACTCACTCACACGCTCAAGGAGCTTCGATGAGGGACCAAACTCTCCGTATCCCCTTGACCTAAGCATACAAACCTGGGGGCCGACAGACCACGGACATTAAATGCCTTGACCAGGCACAATGTCGACGAGACTCCGCCGCTCATAACGAGATAGGCGTTCGCATGAGCTTTAGCCCAGCAGCGATACTAAATGTATCAGTCACGGGCTGAACTGGATCAAGATTGCTCGAGACCGCATGATCACTTTTAGATGCCGCCCAATGAAAATTGAACACGCAGTACACGCCAAAATCCATTCTGAGCATCACTGAGATTTGGAGGGAAAAATAACTCACCGGGACCTGGATAGAACTCAGAAAAATCGAGGCCTAGGCACTGCGACAACATGCCATCAGTTGGTAATGCCAAGGCTCAGCGGGGGAGACAAAATAGTACATCCTGTCAGGGGAAAGAGTAGATCGATGAGACAGCGGGAAGAAAAGACACACACGGGCTGGCCAGACCTCGGCGTCTCCAACGTCAATTTCCTCCCACAATCTTCGAGCTGGCAGCCAGAAAGGGAAGTTCCCTGTGGCACAGCCAGGTGCTCCATGACTGGGCAATCTAACCAGAGTTTTTAGGACAGTGTGCCGGAATTAATTGAAATTAATTTGCGCGCACTGCGCGATGAAACGAAAGCTGGTTGTTGACAGCAACCCTCGGAGGTAGGAACGATGAAAATAATATGGACGGCGATACTACGGCATTATGATACTTATTATATTATAATAAGGCCTAAGTATTACTTATCTGTATCTGGTGAGGCTATGACATCGACATAAAATTGGAACTTAGATTATGCCGAGTGCATGCTGAACACGAGGCTGAGGACCCTTTGGTCATGTAAATTGCACACTTATTGCACATGACTAAGTATGTAGGCTTTGAGAAAATGGCATCAGAGATAGTACAGATTGTTGAATTAGTGTCAGTCACACTATTATATTACATAAGCTAATTCAATTACTATAAGACTCTGCTGAGTCTGTACTTGAATATATCACTTGAATGTGAATCACAAAGCTTTAAGTTCTACCAATGTTCTATGCAAGTAAATATTCATTAGAGCCTACATGGCAAATAATTGTATTTATTTGTTTAGTGGCTTGGAACTGTGACATTGCCTTTTGTAGTTGTAATAAAGATTGAATTGTAGGCATTTTTGTTAGGGGTCGTCTATACAACGAGCACCCTGGCTTCGCACTTAGTCCTGACCTTTGCTTTTACTACCTCACGAAGGTAAAGGGTGGGAGCCACGGGCCTGACTGAACAGGTCTTCCGAGTACTCAATACCGCGTGAATCGAATTCCTTAATCACCCCTCGATTGAGCGTAAGTAACAAGTGGAAACGACTGAGGACTTCAGCCGTTTACACCAGTCTTTTATATTAGAGCCTGCTGCACACAGACCAGGCTGAGTATAGTAAGTGGAGATAAGTAGGTAGCTATTAATACTTATTAGGACTGATAGCGTGTGAGTAAAATAGACGGCGATCAAAGAGAAGGAAAGAGAAGAAACGGAAATGAGTGTGGGATAAGGAAGACACAGAGATTACCGTGGGAATGGATAAGGGAGATAAGGGGGCACATGTTGGATCTAGATTATATCACGTGTTGTCCCACGGTCACGTGCTAGTCACGTGACATTTGGAAGGTAGAAAGTGAATTGAAGTTCAAAATGAGTGTAGCGAAGGTGAAATAGAGTACGCTTTAGTGGGGTCCATGACAATTTTGCCCCCATTCAGATAATTGTGAATCCTTCCTTTTTTAACCCTTGTCTTGAATGTGCTATTCATTATTACTGATATATTTTTGACTGGATATCCTCAATCATTGTTATAATAAACCAAGTGATCAAATCAATAGCACAAGATATGCAATTAGTGAAACAGCTGACCAGACAATCAATAGGCAAGGTAAAATGTAGGAATAAAGAAGTGGTTCACTTTCCTAATTATCTCATCAATTATTATTTTAAACATGCAAATGGATTGTGTTAGGAGCTCAAGTAAAGGGAGCTATACACTCCACAGTACCTGGTCCAAGTTTCCCACTGGTCTCTAAGCCTTGCAGTATGCACTACGCACTGGCTGGATACAGTAAAGTAAACAGTGTTGAGCCTATCCTTAATCACCTGCTATGAAGCCATGTAGTGACAAGTGGAATCAACTGAGGACTTTAGCCGATTACACCAGCCTTTTATATTATGAGTGTCTGCACACAGACCAAGGTACAGTAAGATAAGAAGAGTGTTAAGGACACCACTAAAGCATACGTACTCTTTTACTATAATACATTCATTTCGGACTTCAACCAATATCTTTTGGTCGTCACGTGACCTTACATGTGACCATGGGAATAACACGTGACCTAGGTCTAGACCCTAACACGTGCCCACCTTAACTCCCTTATCTATTTTCCATGATAATCTCCGTTCACTTCTATTTCCACATTCATTACTGCTTTACACTTCTCTTTTTTATGATCCCCGATCAACTTCTTATTTAATCTCCATTATCATATCACCTTATTTAGTCACATGTATTCACACCTTATCAGTACTGTACCTTGGTCTGTGCATAGGCCTTTGTAATATAAAAAGGTTGGTTGTTAGGGACCATCTATACAACAGACACCCTGGCTTCGCACTAGGTTTCGGACTTTTACTTTTACATGTGCATGACACACAAGCCTACCAGCCATGGGCCAGACTGAACTGGTCTTCCAAGTACTGAAGTAGTTGAGCCTTATCCTTAACCACCCCTCAATAGAGCGTAAATAGCAAGTGGAATTGACTGAGGAGTTCAGCCAATTACACCAGCCTTATATATTATAGTTGTCTGCGCACAGACCAAGGTACCATAAGATAAGAAGGGAATAGATGTACATATTAGGGTGACAGTGTGAGAGTAACATAGATGGGGATCAGAAAGAAGAGAAGAGAACGAATGGAAATGATCGTGGGATAAAGAAGTGCATGGAGATAACCGTGGGAGTAGATAAGGAAAATAAGACAGGTCTGTGTCTAGGTTCTAGCCCTCACATGTTTGTTCCCATGATCATGTGAAAGTCATGTGACGGTTGAAAACAGAAGTTGAAGTTCAAAGCGAAAGTAAGGTTGTTATGGGCTAGCTATACACCAGTACCCAAGGCATCGCACTTGTCTTCTTCCTTTACTTTAATGAGCTCACGAAGCTCCAGGCTACACCCACGGGCTGGATTGAACCAGTCTGCCAAGCAGTGAATAGCTGAGTCTGGTCCTTAATCACCCCTCGATAGAGCATAAGTGACAAGTGGATTCAACTGAGGAATTCAGCTGAATACACCAGCCTTATATATTATGGCTGTCTGTACACAGACCAAGGTACCGTAAGATAAGGTGTGAACATATTATGCTAAATATGGTTATATGATAACGGAGATTAAAAGAAAAGTAGACGGTGATCAAATGTCAAGCGAAAATGAAGGTGGGAGAAATGGAAGACACGGAGATTACCGTGGGAATAGATAAGGGAATTAATGCAGGTCTGTGACTAGGGTCTAGCCCTATCACATGTTAGTTCCCACGATCATGTGCACAGATCACGTGACCATTTAGAGACGAAGTTTGAAGGTTGAAATGAGTGTATGTTTGTGGGGTGAAAGAGTGTTCATATAGAGCTTTAGTGGTGTGTCCGTAACACTACCCCCCCTCTAAGACTCGTATTCCAGACAAGTCACTTTAAATCGGGGGTTGATGTCATCACCGCATAAATTAAAGAGAGAGTGGAATTGTTCCATTGAAATACCCATTAATTTTCTCGGGGCGGAGGGATTAAAAGAATGAAAAGTAGTGATAGCATCCTGAGCATTAGCCAGATGCTCCACAGGTTCCCAAGTATGGTCTGTCTCATCCCATCCTTTCCAATGGACAAGGTACTTGAGGCGCTTATTCTTCATTCGGGAGGTTACGATATAGTCAACCTCGTACTCCTTGTAACCTTCTTCGTTAACCTTAATCACATCTGGGTGAAGAACCGGCTGGTTATGTAAAGGTTCTTTGTAGGGTTTGACCCTGGATACATTGACAGTGGGGTGGATATTAACCGTCTTTGGTAAATAAAGTTTTATGGCGTTAGGAAGGACCGTTAAGATCTCGTATGGTCCGATCCATTTCTGAGTTAATTTCTTCGCCATATAAGGTAACTTGAGGTGTTCGGTTGACAGCCAAACTTTATCCCCAATGGAATATTCTGGAGCGTCCGACCTTCTTTTGTCGGCACTCTCCTTCATCTTTTCTCTCGATTTTAGTAGAGCCTGCTCTATATCTATATGGGCTTTAGCACAATTTTGTCCAAACTCTCCTGCCAACGTCTTGGTGTTCCCTTCGAATCCTAAATGTGGCACGTAATTGTGGGTTACGGCAAAGGGAGTGGTGCTGGTAGCCGAGGAGAGGGAATTATTATGATGAAATTGTGCTAATTTGATCCATTTGGCCCAGGAGTCCTGCTTCTTCATCACATAAGTTCGCAGGTAATTCTCTAATTCCTAGTTAACCCACTCCGTTTGTCCATCGGTTTGCGGGTGATATGCCGTAGAGATCTTTTGGTTGATATCCAAAAGCGAGCATAGCTCGGCGGTGAATTCTGATGTGAACTGAGGTCTGTTACGGACACACCACTAAAGCCTCATATGTACACTCTTTTACTTCACAAAACGTACACTCATTTCAACCTTCAAACTTCGTCTTTCAACGGTCACGTGACTGATGCACGTGATTGCGGGAACCAACATGTGATAGGGCTAGACTCTAATCACAAACCCGCATTATTTCCCTTATCTATTCCCACGGTAATCTCCGTGTACTTCTTTCTCCCACAGTCATTTCCGTTACTTCTCTTCTCTTCCTTTTGATCGCCGTTTACTCTACTCTCACGCTGTCACCCTAATATATACATTTGTTTCCTTCTTATCTTACTGTACCTTGGTCTGTGTGCAGACAGCTCTAATATATAAGGCTGGTGTATTCGATTGAACTCCTCAGTCGAATCCACTTGTCACTTATGTCCTATTGGAGGGTGATTAAGGACCAGACTCAGCTATTCACTGCTTGGCAGACTGGTTCAATCTGGCCCATGGGTGTAGCCTAGTGCTTCGTGAGCACGTTAAAGCAAAGGTTCAGTCTAAGTGCGAAGCCTTGGGTACTGGTGTATAGCCAGCCCATAACAAGGTCTGTGGTCAGAGACTAACGTAGTGGGGAGTCCATGTATACACCATACGTAATCTTGAAATATCTTAGCAAGGTCCTTTGAAGAACAAGTCTTAAAACAAGGAATGAAAATTGCTTTTTTGGAGAAGCGGTCTACTATAACACAAATAGAATCAAAGTTATTAGAAGGAGGGAGTCCGGTAATGAAATCTACAGATAGATCTTCCCAGGGCCTTTTGGGCATACGAAGAGGAATTAATTTGCCAGCGGGTGCTTTTTGCTTACCCTTCGTGAGGGCACACACCTGGCAATGGTCTATGTAATTTTTTATATCTTTAGTGACACCAGGCCACATAAAGTATTTCGTTAATAGAGCTATCATACGATGGTGGCCTGAATGTCCACCAATCGGAGAGTCATGACAAATAGATAGAAGTTCATAACGTAAATCATCAGGAACATAAACTTTTTTATTTTTATTTATGAATATTTTTTCATCAGAGTTATATATGAACTCCAGTATTTCCTTTTTTATTTTTTCTGATTGTTTTTGTATTTTATCGTAAAACGAAGAGGAAATAGAAAGTCTGTTAATGAAAACAGATTCGGGTAGTATGGTAATGTTTGTATTATGATCAGGGACTGCATCACCATGATCAGGTCTGCGAGATAAAGCATCAGCCCGGCTGTTGGACGAGCTGGGTTTATATACCATAGAATAATTAAATTCCTCCAAAACTGCGTGCCACCTAGCTTGGCACAACGACAGGTTTTGGGGTTTCTTCCAATACTCTAGATTCTTGTGATCGGTCCAGATTTCAAATCCTTCGTGACTGATTAAGTAATGGTGCCACTCTTCTAGTGCGCGAATTACTGCTAATAATTCTTTATCGTAAATGGGGTAATTCCGCTCAGTGGAGTTAAATGAATGTGAAATGAAGGCCGAGGGCCTCCACAAACTGTCATCACATAATACCGACAATACGCCACCAGTGGCTATGTCGCTGGCATCTGTTTCTATTCTCATCTTTTTATTCTGATCTGGGTAGGCCAGAAGGGGGGCTTTTGTAAACTTTTCTTTTAGAACGTCAAAAGCCGTTTGTTGTTTGGCATCCCATTTAAATATCATATCCTTTTTTGTGAGGTCGTTAAGAGGTTGTGCTACTTCTGAGAATCCTTCAATGAACTTGCGGTAGTAATTGCAGAGTCTGAGAAATGCTTGAAGTTGTTTGAGCCATGTGGAAACCAGCCAGCCCATAACTCCTTCTACCTTCTTCTCCTGCATCTCTACACCACTCTTGGAAACCGTCATTTCCAAGAAGTCTACCTTCTCTTTCGAGAAGAAGCATTTCTTGGGCTTGGCGTATAGGTCATTTTCTCATAATTGTAGTAACACCTCTCGTATGATATCCTCATGCTCTTTTCTACTTTTTCCTTTCGTAAAGATCATAACTGTTATGGACACACCACTAAAGCACCATACATACACTCTTTCACCTCACTACCATACACTCATTTTGAACTTCAACTTTGCCTTCCAACGGTCACGTGACCACCATATGTGATTGTGGAAACCAACATGTGACAGGGCTAGACCCTCACCACAGACCCACATTATTCCCCTTATCTATTTCCCATGGTAATCTCCGTCACTTCTATTTCTCTCACGTTCATCTCCGTCTAACAGTTGATCACTGTGGGCTTCTCTCTTTAATCACCATTATCATATAACTGTATTTAGTCTAATATGTTCACACCTTATCGTAGTGTACCTTGGTCTGTGCGCAGGCCCTTGTAATATAAAAAGCTGGTATATTCGGCTGAACTCCTCAGTCGAATCCACTTGCTACTTACACTCTATTGAGGGGTAGTTAAGGACCAGGCTCATTACTCCATACTCAGCAGACTGGTTCAATCCGGCCCGTGGTGGATAACTAGTGCTTCGTGAGCACGTTAAAGCAAAGGTTAGGATACAAGTGTGAAGCCTTGGTGTCTGGTGTATAGCCAGCCCATAACAATAACATCATCTATGTAAATGACAACGCATGCATACATGTCATTGTAAATGTCATTTATCATTTGTTGAAATGTAGGAGGGGAGTTAGTCATCCCAAAGTACATTACAAGTGGTTCGTAAGCTCCGATGGGAGTGATGAAGGCTCCTTTCCATTTGTCACCCTCTTTGATGTGGACATTATTGTATCCCCATCAGAGGTCAAGGGTAGTAAATAGATCTGCTCCTTTGAGCTGATCAATGAGCATGGGAATTAAAGGAAGTGGGTAGGCATTTTTAATAGTGCCTTCATTTAAATATTGGTAGTCCATGACAAGACACTTCTTGCCATCCTTTTTGGAAATAAAAAATACAGGGGCCATCTATGGTGACTTCAAGGGACGGATATACCCTTTTCCCAGTTCTTTCTCGATGAAAGTTTGGACCTCATCCATTTCAGAATCTGATAAGGGGATTACTTGACCCTTTTTTGGAATGAAACTATCTTTGAGATCTATCGCATGATCCCAGGGCTTTCGCTCGGGCATGTGCTCAGATTCCTTTTCTGAGAAGACATCGAGAAATTCATGGTACTGGGGAGGCACCTTATCCTCTAACCCCACCTCGATTGTTCTACAACGAGGTTGTGTACTAGGCCCGGCCTTAGTACAATCTTCTAATACCACACAATACAAAGTACAACGAGTGAAGGAAATGGTTTTCTTAACCCAGTCAATGTCTGGGTTATGGTGAGCCAGCCAGTTGTAACCAATAATTAAAGAATGAGTACCTAATACCAAAACAAGAGCTTCGATGTACTCCGAATGTCCATTTATAGAAATAAGAAGGTGAACTTTGTTTTTTATCTCACCTATTGCTCCGTTAGAGCTGTCAGCGTTTTTTACGAAAATAGACTTGGCCAAAGGAATTAAATCAAGTCCATTATTTTTACAAAAAGTGAAATTGATAAATGTATTGGATGCTCCAGAATCCAAGAGCGCCTTAAGCATTGTTGAATGCCAAGTGGCACTTCTCTTGAATGTGACTCTCATGTGAAGCGACATTTCGCCGCCCAATTGGAGAGTACTTTCAAGCAATTTTTGAGGGGGTTTTTCTTTGACATAACTTATAGGAATTTTTCTCACAAGGGAATTAAGCACACTTTGTTTTAATTCTGGTGCCATGCTCTGAGAGACGCCCTTTTCGGAATGCAAATATATATTTCGTATTACAGCGGAAAAATCAACAATAGGGAAATCAGACTCGGTATAATATACATCATTTGAGAGTAAAGAAAAATTGTTCGAAGGCTCTAGTCCATGACCATAATTGCCCCTTTCAGTTATGATCAAATCTAATTTAAAGAGCTGCTTGCCTTCTGCCGGCTCTCAACTTGTATCCTATTGTGCCAGTACGCTTCGGCCTCCTCCGTCATGTACTCCTGTCGAAAGGAGGAACTTGGGGGTGTCGGGAGGGGGCGGGCCGATCTGGTTTGAACTTGTTGTGCCATTATCTGCGGCTGAGAAGGAGAATATGCATCATTTTGTCCATAAGGACTGGCATGCGAGCCACCATCGGAAAAACCTTGTTGCTCCTGGAAGAGCATATTGATGTAAACCCCCTGGTAGGGGTCCCAGACTTGTATAACCTGCTGCTGTTGAGGCCAGTGGGCCGGAAAGTACCCATTGGTTGGGCATTTGCTTCGCCGGTGGCCCGGCTTGCCACAACCATAGCAAGAACTGGTAAAGGTCCTGCTGGCTTGTTGGACCGAAAGGTCCATGGGTGCTCCACGGCCTGGTTGAATGCCTGTGGGAGTAAACCTTGGGTAGGAGGCAGCGGGTGGTGGGCGGTATTGCGGGGGCAGGTACCAAGGCTGCCATGGCGGGGGTGCAGTGAAAGAAGAAGGGGTGCCCGCCTAATTTGAGCGAGGGTTCCCTCGTTCAACCCGGATCCTTTTCAGGTTGTGCCCAACAGACCGAAGGGCTTTGATGAGGTCCTCATACTCATCACAGATGATATGGAAGGAGGTGTGATAGTATATATTGAAATTAACGCCTTGCGTGAGGAGGTGGTGAGCCTCCTCGAACACGACGTCGGCCTCTTTTCAGAGCTCCTCGAACTTTTGCAGGTATTCATCGATATTTAATTTTTCCTGCTTGAAGGCGAGCAGTTCCTTGTAGACATTGTGTGCCAACTGCTCTACCCTGAAATGTTCCTTGAGAAGCTCTTCTAACTTATCAAAATTTGGCCAGGCGTCTACACCTTTCTTCATGCCCAGTATGGGCTTACCATCCTTTCCCATCTCCAGTTCTTCCTCCACCCCGGAATACTCTTCCAAACAATGATGGGCATAAGGTGCCGCCTTTTCTATGAGATGAGAGTAGATAGCTATGGCTTGTACTTTATTGTTGGCCCATTTCTGGACCTTGCTTCAAACCGAGAGCTTCACCCACCAATCTCTGAATTTCTTCCAGTCACCGTCCCAGGTGCCTGGATCTGCAATCTTTTTTGTTAGGTCTTTTCCTTTATTGTTCTTAAAATCCTCCAAGACTGATGAGAGGGTGGCAATTGCTGCAGCCAAAATGGCCAAGGTAGAAGTGTCTGGTTCCGACATCCTTACTGCTCACTATCTTTCAAGTGGGCTTGAGGGATGTGGCACATGAATGAGCAGAGTCGGTAACATTTAGATCAAAGGTAATGCCTTCAATGAAGGGAAAATACGTAATGTATGGAAGTGGGTAGTTTGTATTTGTTTGTAATGACGCTGCACATGCGCAGCTCGGGTTCTACCTCCCACATTACCACAGGGACTACTAATTGGTGTTAGGGGTTGGTTATACACCAAGCACCCTGGCTTCGCACTTAAAGCAGACCTTTGCTTTTACGAGATCATGAACCTCTAGGACTAGGAGCCACGGGCCTGACTGAACAGGTTTTCCAAGTACTCAAGACTAGTGTGAATCGATCCTTAATCACCCTCCCGTAGGACGTGTAGTGACAAGTGGAAACGACTGAGGACTTCAGCCGTTTACACCAGCCTTTTATATTACAGGTGTCTGCGCACAGACCAAGGTATGTTATGATAAGGTGTGAACTATTGTAGCTAGATATGGATATATGATAACGGAGATTAAGTAAGAAGTACACGGGGATCAAAAGGAAGGGAAGAGAAGCCCACGGCGATCAGCTGTCAGACGGAAATGAACGTGAGAGAAATAGAAGTGACGGAGATGACCATGGGAATAGATAAGGGAAATAATACGGGTCTGTGGCGAGGGTCTAGCCCTGTCACATGTTAATTCCCGTGATCATGTGCACTGGTCACGTGACCGTTAAAAGACGAAGTTGAAGTCCAAAATGAATGTACGTTTTTGTAAAGTAAAAGAGTGTAGGTATGGGCTTTAGTGGTGTGTCCGTAACACTACCCCCCCTCTAAGACTCGTATTCCAGACGAGTCACTTTAAAACGGGGTTTAATGTCGTCACCGCGTAATGTAAAGAGAGAATTAAAATGTTCCATTGAAATACCCCTTAATTTTCTTGGGGCCGAGGGATTAAGTGAATGAAAGATGGCGATAGCGTCCTGAGCATTAGCCAGATGCTCCGCAGGTTCCCAAGTATGGTCTGTTTCATCCCATCCTTTCCAGTGGACGAGGTACTCGAGACGCCTATTTTTCATTCATGAGGTAATGATATGGTCAACCTCGTACTCCTCATAACCTTCTTCGTTGACTTTAATTGCATCCGGGCGAAGAACCGGCTGATTTCGTAAAGGTTCTTTATAGGGTTTGACCCTGGATACGTTGACGGTAGGGTGGATATTGACCGTCTTGGGTAAACAAAGTTTTACGGCGTTAGGAAGGACTGATAGAATTTCGTAAGGTCTGATCCATTTTTGGGTTAATTTCTTCACCGTATATGGTAGTTTGAGGTGTTCGGTTGACAACCAAACTTTATCCCCAACGGAATATTCCGGAGTGTCCGACCTTCTTTTGTCGGCACTCTCCTTCATTTTTTCTCTCGTTTTTTGTAGAGCCTGCTCTATTTCGTTATGGGCCTTAGCACAACTTTGTCCAAATTCTCCTGCCAATGTCTTAGAGTTTCATTCAAATCCTAGATGTGGGGCGTAGTTGTGAGTTACGGCAAAGGGAGTGGTGCCGGTAGCCGATGCAAGGGAGTTGTTATGGTGAAATTGTACTAATTTGATCCATTCGGCCCAGGAGTCCTGCTTCTTC